>JAECUM010025785.1:0-40741 GCA_016617855.1 Megalonaias nervosa | reverse complement strand
CATGACAACCAACTTTTTCTTTATATGTATATCGGTATAATGATTATATCTGACAATACCATGACAACCAACTTTTTCTTTATATCTGATTCGGTATAATGATTATATCTGACAATACCATGACTACCAACTTTTTCTTTATATCTGATTCGGTATAATGATTATATCTGACAATACCATGACAACCAACTTTTTCTTTATATATATATCGGTATAATGATTATATCTGACAATACCATGACAACCAACTTTTTCTTTATATCTGATTCGGTATAATGATTATATCTGACAATACCATGACAACCAACTTTTTCTTTATATCTGATTCGGTATAATGATTATATCTGACAATACCATGACAACCAACTTTTTCTTTATATCTGATTCGGTATAATGATTATATCTGACAATACCATGACAACCAACTTTTTCTTTATATGTATATCGGTATAATGATTATATCTGACAATACCATGACAACCAACTTTTTCTTTATATCTGATTCGGTATAATGATTATATCTGACAATACCATGACAACCAACTTTTTCTTTATATGTATTTCGGTATAATGATTATATCTGACAATACCATGACAACCAACTTTTTCTTTATATCTGATTCGGTATAATGATTATATCTGACAATACCATGACTACCAACTTTTTCTTTATATCTGATTCGGTATAATGATTATATCTGACAATACCATGACTACCAACTTTTTCTTTATATCTGATTCGGTATAATGATTATATCTGACAATACCATGACTACCAACTTTTTCTTTATATCTGATTCGGTATAATGATTATATCTGACAATACCATGACAACCAACTTTTTCTTTATATGTATATCGGTATAATGATTATATCTGACAATACCATGACAACCAACTTTTTCTTTATATCTGATTCGGTATAATGATTATATCTGACAATACCATGACAACCAACTTTTTCTTTATATCTGATTCGGTATAATGATTATATCTGACAATACCATGACAACCAACTTTTTCTTTATATGTATATCGGTATAATGATTATATCTGACAATACCATGACAACCAACTTTTTCTTTATATCTGATTCAGTACAATGATTATATCTGACAATACCATGACAACCAACTTTTTCTTTATATGTGTATTCAATGTTCTGAACAAGACACAAGTTATTTTCTTTTATTCAGATTTTAATTTCCATCATTTTCTATTGGCTTATATGAAAAGTTACATTATTCTCAACTGGATGACATTGTTCTATATTTCTCTAGTTGCAACTTTTCAAACCTGGACCCCACCCCACCCAGATCCTGGCAACAGAGGTTGCAGGACACCCAGTGTTCAAGGCCAACAATGAACTCTGCCAACAATTAGGTACTTTTCTCACTAATTTCTGACAATCTAGACACAACTGAGCAATTGTCTACAGATCTTTGTGCATTATAATGCAGATCTCTGTACACAGTAAGATTGTGGGATGTATTTAGAGTTAATTACGGGAATGAACTCTGTCTATCTGACAACATTACATCCATTAGAGTCAGATCCCTTGGATATGGGTCTGGCACAACTCACAATATCCAACCGATCTTCCCTAAACTGCAAACTCACCAAAACAATTAAAACAGTGTAATTCTTGAGTTTAAATAAGTGTGCAGTGAGTCTGAGATAAATGCTGGCTTGTCTTTGGTACCAAGATATTTGTAAATTCCAAACACTCTCATGATAATCGTATTTGAGTTTAATATTGTAAAAAAAATATCTTGTAAGTACAAGATGTTGGCATCAAATAACATTCGTTTCATTCAACAACTCTCATACATTTATATCACTCCTAGCTTGAAACAGACTGTTAGAAATTGCCTTATTTCAACATTACTTATCAAACTTGGTTACATTTGTATTGTTAAATATTCATTCCCTCCTCGATACACTCATGAAATATATTAAACAAATTTAAAACCAAAACTTAGTTTATCTCTTAAATCTAGAAAATGAGCTTAAAGTTACCCTGACAACAAAATGTTGGGACCTTTTCTAATTAAAATTTAGGACAATTTGTTATCTTTACATTTCAACTTTTTAAAATTTTAACTTGTAACTCAGCAGTATATAGCCAGCATTCTGCTGACATACTGGTAAACTACAAACCAACCTACCCTACATATTTTTCTTTTATATCAAAGTAGAGGTACTGTAATAAGTTGATAAAACCATAGATTAATCTAGTTTTTGCATTATATATTTTAAATCATTGTTGTTAAAACCTGTTTTAGAAGCTATTATCACTGTTTACTGTTTACCCCTAGAAGCAACATGTGACTGCTTGAGTAACCTTGGAGTGACAGCCTGTTGTAGCTGCATAGTTTACGCAGGAATAATTACCTTGATCTACCGGTATATCAAAATGCATCCACTTACCAGGTTTCAAGATTCTAAGTGGACGGTATGCATAATGCATGCCAAACACCTGTGTGTTATCAGGAACATCTGAAAACTTAACCAACGCCAGTAAAACAATGACCTGCAGGTCATGATGAGTTTCTTTTGTTGCATGGGTGTTGCAGAAACAGAGATGCATATCATCATCAATTTCATAATTCCAGCTTGAATAGTGCCTGAGAAATTAATGTAAAATACAAAATTTAACCAAAGTTAAGTGTAAAATATGGGTTGTAATGATCTATTACTAAAATGAAAGAGTCGTGCACATCAAAATGTATCCCTTCACTATGTTTCATGATTCTGAATAGGATGGTATGTACTCAGCATGCTGAAAGCCTATATGGTCATGAGTTAAATATAAAAAAAAAAAAAGGTCAAAGTTACCTTTTCTGGATTAGGTGTGGTGCTAAAAGAGATGTATATAATAATCTAGTATTATGAATCAAGCAAGGATTTAAAAAATTTAACTAGTCAGCGAAGCATGAAATGACTTCCATTAGGATTTCAGGAACGACAGTACAGTGTACTATTATAAAAGAGAGAGCAAAAAGCAAGCATGTGGTCATGAGCTAAATGCTAAAGCCCCCAAAAAAGAAGTAAAATGTAAAATCTGGGTCGCATTGACCTCTTTTGTATGGGTGTAATACTAACAAAGAAGCATATAATCATCTAGTTTGATGATTCTGGCATGAATAGTGTATGAGATTGAAACCAACCTAGTGAAGCATGAAATATGCATTACAGTAACTTCCTTTTGGTTGTGAGGGTGTAGTACTCATCAAGATGCATCCCATCATGCAGTTTCATGAATAAAAGTATAACAGTATTGATGACTCAGGATGCAAAGAAACCCCAACAAAATGAAACAACAATTTGATCATGAGCTAAATGCAAAGACTTAACCCATGCCAGTAAAATGTCAAATATACATTTGTTGTAAGGTGTGGTACTAACAGAGATGCACAGTCATCTAACTTTGATGATTGTAACACAACAGATTTTGACAAATAAACTTAACACACAAAAATACAGTAAAGCAAGATGTATTCTTCAATGAGTTACATGATTCTAGAGATAACAGTATTCATATAGCGTGCAAAAGTCTCAGCTAAATTCAAAAACTTAACAATGTATGGCTAGTGACCATTTCAGTTCAAAGTTAGATCCCTCTGCCCCTTCTCCAGAGGGCTTGTGATATGAAACCCATGCCTAGCATTTGCCTTGGATCTAGAATTGGCTTGGTTTCATTTCTGGGTTTTCATGCCATTACTGGGTTTTCATGCTCTTTTTCAGTACACAACAGACAATAAATGTCAACCAGCATATGTGGTGAAGCAAGAACCGGGGAAGACCCACCAACCCACAGGAAGCTTGTCTACACAGGCCAAGCTCAGACTGAAACCCATGTGGACAGAGGTGAAGTATTAGTGATCTATAAAGGGATGCGCCTTAGACCATTTGGCCATCTAGGGCCCTCCAGGACCTGAAAAAAAACAATGGATGCAATTCACTGAGGCTGAACACATTTATGTTTTTACCTGAGTTAATGGCAGTGCTGCCATCGATACTGTAATGTATGCTTTCACAGAGAAGAGCTAAAATACATTCATAATGAACATTTAACATATAAGCAGAAGCCACATAAAAGGAAAAATAGTACTGAAAAATCCTATAATGACATTTACTACTGAATGGCATTAACCTATGATATCAACGTCTAACAGTGAGAAACTCAATTAATGCAAACCAGCTTTCCACTGGATCCATGCATGGTTGTGTTGATGTATTCTCACTGGATCCATGCATGGTTGTGTTGATGTATTCCCAATGGATCCATGCACGGTTGTGTTGATGTATTCCCACTGGATCCATGCATGGTTGTGTTGATGTATTCCCACTGAGTCAGACTTACAAAAACATTCACACAGTACTTACACAAGAAATTCAAATTTGTTGATGATGTCATCACTGCTGCTGCTGTCACTGCCAAAAAAGTGACACCAATATTTGACCATGCTAACATGGGTGAGATGAAAGTGACAATGAAGACAGAACAGCTGCAACATGGCCTCTTTGTAACCTTAGTTCAAGGTTAGTTATCTGCTATTACAACCATAATTTGAGCACTTCTGTGAATGTAAGATGCTTTCTGATTGGTCAAAAGTCAAAATATGCAGCAGTAAAATCCATGATGCCAGAACCTTTCATGTCATTGTGATGCCAAGACATTTCCTGTCACAAACTACCAAAAATAAGTGCTTTAACAATTTTGTTTTTTGTTTTAAATTTTCCAAAGCGTGTTTGAATAAGTGTCAACAGTCTTGTATTTGAATATTTGAGGATGTTAATGGTGTCTTTACATCACAAATATCACTTTCACCAGCTCTGCTCACATATCATCAGTAAAACTCAGTTGGTGACAGGAAAACTACTATAAATGTCCTCAAACACTCAAATACAACATCATTATTCCCAAATATATTGACAATGGTTGTTTCTTATTTCCTTAACGTAAAAGACAACCTTCAACCAACATCTAACAATGCTTTCTCTGGGGTTTTCACACAGCAGGAGAATTCACCCTCCAACAGTTTTGTAAAAGAGTGTAATGTGGCAAATTTTGAAGACTTATTGAAACTTAATGTTGAATAAATTGTGCACTGAAGTTATCATAGTCATGCCAGAAAGGTCTTGAGAATGTTCACTGATATTTCTCTTATTTCATCTCTGAAACATAAAAGGGTCTACATTTAAGCCTCAGTGGAATTGACCGAGTCATCATAACGGTATAGTGACCGAGAGTACATTAGAATTACCGACCATATCGGTTGGAGGAGACTTTATGTCAAATAATTGATCTTCAGAAAAAAGCTAATTGCAGCATATTTTAGGCTGTTAAAATCTGGTGAAAGACATGATTATTTTGGGGGAAGGTTTAGGAACAGTTGTTTCCGATTGGTCAGAAAACATTTAGGCATACACTTTGGGAGACTGAGAATTTAAGGGTACCAACTTGCCCCGATTTCTTCAGTCCAATTTTGCCTTGTGAGAAGACAAAAGGTCCGACTCCTTGGGAAACTTGAGAATAGTGTTTTCCTTCGTAGAGAGGCGAGATAGCTGTCTTAAAAGGGAAAGACAGGCTATAGTGCTAGGACGCACGATTGTGTGGAAAAGAAACAGCATTATGGTACGCAATTTTAGTTTCCATATAATATTCTACTTCATTTGTTTGGTTTTATGCAAATGTGTTGATATGCTTATGATTCACGCATGTATCGTGTATTCATTTCGTAGGACTCTGTTGATATGTTAGAGTGTTATGCAGTTTAATTCTTTAATTTTACAGTTTAGTTCATGGATAGAATTGACGGATTGCATGTAATCAAATATTCAATGTGTATTTTCATAGGGATTTAGGATGTAATCCAAAAGAATGTTCAAATATGCAGTATTTCATAGGGATTTATGAATTAACCCTAATATGCAGATGTGTCATATTTCTTATGATTACATTAATGAATTGATTTCCTGTGTAGGATGATACTGTTATTGTGAGTTAATGACAATTGTATATTTATATATGATTTTTTAATGCTTAAATGATCTTGCAGGTTATTGGTTATTATAGCTAGATTTAGTGAACATTATGCCATAAGTAATTAAGCATTTATTTTATTGAACAAGAATTGACTAGTCAAATGTAAATAAGACATGTAGTAATGTATGTTAGTATATACGGTCGCATTTGTCTGTATTGAGCACGTGGTGATTTCTAATCAATTGCCGTGTGGCAAGGGCAATGAACTGTCGAGCTAAGGTCATTTGTACTAAATATAATGGTGTACCTTACCGAAATACAGAAATCTGTAAGGACAGTTATTTGTTAAGATCACGTTATGTCAGAATTTATGCAGTGTGAATCGCTAATCTGAATACGAACAAAGAGAGTTTATATATATACAGATAAATGGTGAAACTTGTCAAGCTTGAGCCATACTCTTATATTTAAGGGAACAGTTTTATACCCTCCTGAGAAGGAGAAAAGGAAAACCCGATGAGTCAGAGGGAAATCCGCATCTAAGAGAGGTTGGAAAAATCAGGGTCAGAAAGGGGACCAAAGCGTACACATTAGACGTGGTAATACAAGACAAGAAAAGAGAGAGATGTCAGGTGATGCTGTCAAGCGTGGAATTGTACTCTCTAATTCACCACTCATAACATGATGTAAATTGAACACTGCGACTAAATTCTATCAATGTAAATCTGTTGGATTGAAAAGTGAAATTTTGGTTATGTATTAATTGATCAAATTTATTTTTAGTAAATCTGTTGGATTGAAAGTGAAATTTTGGTCATGTATTAATTGATCAAATTTATTTTTATTTATTGATAAAGGGGGCTCGTAGCTGTTTATTTCTTTCAATAGCCTTGCTCGGTTATCTGTTAACATTCCATCTATCCGTCCACACTAGGCAATAACACCATGGGAGGTCATTCCCTAGATAACGATCGCCAAATCAATTAACGTGGCTTTAATGTTATAAAGCCCACCCCCTTTACAAAGAGGATTTTCAGTTTCTCTGAGGGCCGATTTTGTATGAGAACAGTGTCTATGAGCCTTATAATGTTTCAACAAATTTGTGTGAGACAAATAACTTTTAAGGAATAGAGTTAAAATAAACTATTTATTTTTAATATCAGCACAGAAGCAATGATTGTAGGATAATGTCAATGTACTGTATGCATTATCTCCGCATGTAATAGTTAAGACAATACAAAATAATGCTTGTCAGTCACTGTACAGCATCAAAAAGTACAGACAATACAAAATAATGCTTGTCAGTCACTGTACAGCATCACAAAGTACAGACAATACAAAATGATGCTTGTCATTCACTGTACAGCATCACAAATTACAGACAATACAAAATGATGCTTGTCAGTCACTGTACAGCGTCACAAAGTATAGAAAATACAACATCACAAAGTACAGCTAGTATGCTCTTTTAATAACCTTACACTCAATGAAAGCATTGCAATGCACACCTGCAAAACTCACTAGGGACATATATCTGGAAACATTATCATGTTTTTCTTAAAACAAAAGTTGCTTCAATGGGACCTACAGCAGTAGACCAACACAACATTCAGCTGCAAAAAATTAACACTCATAAGCCTTGATTTTTGTCAGTAAAAGCCTAGTTCATGTTTTAATGCATGAAAGATACTCAATTAAAGAAGAGTGCTATCTGAAAACGTTTAGCATTGAAAAAATGACAAGTACAGTTTCAAAATATCCAGGCATTCTCCTGCAGCCATTGTGTTGCTCCAGTACATGCCATTCTGACTGGCCCAGTAACTCTGAAGCCATCCCAAAAATATTGTTTCACATATTTTTAATATATAAACAGGTACAGTGTAATATCTTCTATCACAGGAATACCTGCATCAATATTCTAGAGTGGGACTTGAGTAAATTAACTGAGATTTTGGGGGTATCTGATGACAGATATCACCTTTGGAAATTGAGATTGACAACATGATGTAAGCTTTACAATATTTCCTTTCATATGAATAAATATTTATGTTAATGAATATTCTGAAAATTAAATAGGTTCAAAATCACCTTTGGAATTGAAATAGACAAGATGCTGTAAGCTTTACAATACTTCCTTTCAGCTGAATAAAATTTAATGTTAATTAATATTTTGAAAAATTAACTAAAATATACTTGCTCTACATTTCTGTAGACAAATTTTAAAATGTTCTTTAAATGAGGTACTAGATGTTTAAATTTTAATTAAGGATTGACTGTTTATTTTTTAAATTCAATGAAGTACGAACTGGAAAAAAAAAACCAACATGCAAACTGTATAATCAGTGAAGCAGACTATACAAAGTCTGCACAGCATTTTTTAGGTTCATACTTTGTTGAATTAAAAAAAACCCAAACAATCAAGCCTTATAATTAAATTCAACAGCATAAATAGTTAAATGAACTCTTAGTATAATAACATTCTTTTATCTAATCATATTTTGAATTTCAGTCATAGGGTGCAATAATACGGAACAGTAAAGATTCATGATATATATCTACAACCAATCAGAGAAAAGCATGGTTTTTAAAGCCATGCCCGCTTCTTTATTGAAGACGGTGCCACCACTTCAGCTAAAAAAGTCCAAATCCATACTTGCACCACAGAAATCATTGTCCACAAAGACTGTTTGGTTGTTTTTCAGGCAAAACACGATTTTGTACTTCATTATCATCAATGTTTAGGACGGTATACAAATCACTGTGCAAAATGCCATTTCACACTTTACCGTCACGTCTTCGCATCATGATGTGTAAGTAGACAATGTTTATTTATTCATTTAAAGTGTATTTCATTTGTAGCATTAGCAATGATATTTCATTTATTTGAAAAAAGGTCAAGTATTTGGTTCGTGATTAAAATCTTATGTAAGAAGACTAAACAGGAGCTTTTATACATTATCTAATATTTCAAATATTTGCATAGCTCGGTTGGTACAAGTGTTGCACTTCAAACACAAAAGCTGTAGGTTCAAACCCACCTGTGGTCACAAAATATTTTTCTCCTCCTTTTATTTTGTGTTATTTTATTCTACAAAACGAATTTCAAATTTCCATATTGAAATATTATAGAGATTTCATATCATACATTAATAAATACATGCACAGATTAATTTCTCTCGGTATCATCATGTCTTGCTCATTAAGATACGATATGTAAGTAGACGATATTTATGTATTCATTTAATGTGTATTTTCCTTGTAGCATTAGCAAAGATATCTCATTTATTTTGGAAAAAGGTCCAGTATTTGGTTCATAATAAAAATCTTGCGTAAGAAGTCTGAGTTTGAGTGATCCTATAGTTTAAGTATAGTCCTCACTGAGTATTATGTACAGAAAAGTAGTGCAGGTGGGCATGGTTTAAAAAAAAAATTGGGTTCATAGAAGTATGAACCCAAAAAATTCAAAGGGGACTGGCCAATCAGATTGCTTTAAATCATAATGACAAAGAAAGATTTAATTTATAAGCTGTTATCATGGATTTAACTATGAAAGGCAATCTGGGCTCAATTTTTACAAAGAGATATTTTGATTGCCTTGCTGTCAGGCATTCAAAAGTTTTCTGCCTTTGCTTCGCATTATCTCACAAGAATGTCCCTGAATTTGAGGGCAACCTCAAAATGTGACTTTTCCATAATGTGTTTAGAGACAAGGCTAAGTCAAATTTACTTTCAAGGTATGCTGAAGTGAAATTTAACAGGTGAGGGCAATTATTTCACCCAATATGTCCCTGAGTATGATGCCTGTTAATTAATAAATTTATTAAATGAAATAAATTATGCATACTAACTCTTATGTTACTTATATTTTCATGTTTAGGACAGCATTTTAAAACTGGTTAAGGCAAAAACTCAGTCTTCATCTTCATGCTGCCATTAACATTAAGATCTTATTTTACAGTATTTACCATATTATACATTTTGGTTATAATATTGTACAATGTTCTAAAGATATTTGTGAACACCTTTCCTTCATAATTTTCAACCAGCTTGTGGAGATTAAGTATTGTGGCCTAAACATTCTGTCCAAATTGTTGTGCATGTACTGGTATAGAATGAGGTGTCCCTCACAAAGGAGAGTACAAACAACAAAATGCCTGTAAAACTGGCTCACCTGGGCAGAGTCCAAACTTGCAACTTGATATCTATTCTTTGACATGCAACTTGTGTGATACACGCTAATTTGTAAATCACTGTGCAAACAAAATGATGTGAATGCACAAAAATGATGCATCTTTTTTACCAGTTCTAACATGCTTATGAAATCTCCCCTATATTTAGAAAATTCTCCATTTTCTTTAAACTGAGGAGGAATTTCCCTGTGAAATGTTCAGTTATAACAAAAATGCCTGATAAAGCATGAACAGATGTGAATATACACTATTTGTTCTGTATTTTCTAGCAGATCACATAACTTGGCTATGTATTCAACAAAACTCGTAGCTAACTGCGCTCTCAAACTCCGATTTTGAGTTTTTGGATTAAATCATACTTGTTTTTATTTTCATGGAACTACCTTCTCATTTAACAACTGAATGAATGACAACTTTCAAATTTCGTCATGTACATCTGTGACTATAGTATCACTACCAAGAACCAATATTTTAGTTTGAGTGAATGGAGTTTGATGAATATGTAAACTGATCTGCTGGTACACACTGCTGGCATAGCCTGATCTATACTGTTCACAGCTGTAGACACTGCTGGCATAGCCTGATCTACACTATTCACAGCTGTAGACACTGCTGGCCTAACTTGATCTACACTGTTCACAGCTGTTGGCAGTGCTGTCATAACTTGATCTACACTGTTCATAGCTGTAGACAGTGCTGCATAGCTTGATCCACACTGTTCACAGCTGTAGACAGTGCTGGCATACCTTGATCTACACTGTTCACAGCTGGTAGACCGTGCTGGCCTAGCCTGATCAACACTGTTCACAGCTGGTACACAGAGCTGGCATAGCCTGATCTATACTTTTTACAGCTGGTACATAGCGCTGGCCTAGCGATCTACATTGTTCACAGTTGGATCTATTTATTATACACAGGGAGAATATGGTAATCTCAACTTACATCCTTCTCTGTGAGACCTAGGGTCAGCATATAGATGTTGTATCCTGCCAGTGTTAAAAGAACTGGATCTTCGAATTATACCATGCACCTGTAATTAAAAGAACTGGCAGTTAAAATCTTTTACATTACAGAACATGTTCATGTGTAATACATGCATCAAACTACAAACATTATGAACCCAGATATACTGTTACATAATATGCCAGGAAAACAGAGTCAATGCTTTGTGCAACAAATAATGTCTAGAACAAACTGCAAAGATTCTGATCTGCAATTACACTAGAGTTATCAGAGAAGGATGCATCACAATGGGCCCCACTGACTATAAACTACACCACAGTACTTCAAACAGAAGAACTTATGTTACAAAACCAAGGTTGGAAGAAGGTGGTTATTCCAAGGCCTAATGACTCCTCTAAATGATGAGGAATGCTTGAATTGCAATCCACCTCAAAATCTCAATAATACAAGCAGCATCACATGTAAAGATAAAAATATTAGGTTGACTGAAAAGGGCCATAACTTGTGTGCGTGTGTGTGTTGTTGTTTTTTAACATAGCTTTAACAGTCATATCGCTACAATGTCTGCATTGTGACAGTTTATGGTGATGTCTAGCACTGGGGCATCATGCCTCAGACATGCAGCATCATGTCCCACACAGTCACATTATCCTGACACCAGGCTGACCAGTCATAACAATAACCTCTTAATGCTGAGCGCAAAGTGAGTTGATTGATAAAGACCTTAACTCAGTCAAAAATGATGCAGATGAGACAATATTAATACAATGAGACAATATTAATACAATGTACATCTAAGTCAAAGCGACAATGTTCTTACCAAACTCGATCAGCATATGCTGAATGGTTCTTGAGTTATGCCGACTGGAAGCAATATTCCAAGTTTCCATGCAAGGATAAGCTCAATATGGAGTGTAACTCCGAAAATGGAGTAGATGACGCTATACTAAATAAATACACAGCCAGGTCTAAGAGACAATGTTCATATCAAACTGCATCAAACCAGGCTGTTTAGTTCTTGAACAATGCTAATTACAAGCAATATCCCATGTGAAGTTATGAAGTTACTTGTCAAGGGCCATAACTCTGTCCAACATGGAGTTGAAAAGACAAAACCCATAAAATGCACATCTAGTACTATGAGACAATGTTCACACCAAATTGAATCAATATAAATTATGTTGATAGGTTCTTGAGATGTGCCAGTTACAATCAACATCCCATGTAAAAAGGTGATTTTAATTATTAGATGCAACAGCTCTATCCAAAAATGGAACAGATGAGACATATATGATAAATGGTACAAGACAACACAGACATTGTCATAGGCCATTCACCTACCCAACTGCATCCAAATATTTGTCAAAGGCCATTCAGCTACCCAACTGCATCCAATTATGTCATAGGCCATTCAACTACCCAAATGCATCCAATTATGTGTCACAGGCCATTCACCTACCCAACTTGCATCCAATTATGTGTCATAGGCTATTCACCTACCCAACTGCATCCAATTATTTGTCAATGACCATTCACCTACCCAAATGCATCCATTTATCTGGAATTACATTACGATGAAGTACATTATAATAAGGGAGTGCTGTACAATAAACATAAGTACATATGACAACAGCAAGAGATACCAACAAAAAAAACTGACAATTCCCCATAAAAACGATTATGTAGAGCACCTGTTACAATGATTTTTGTCATTGTTGAAATGGTCAGTCTGAGTCATATTTGCAGTGTATGGATTATAAAATATTTTGTTCTTAAATGTTGCCAACTGTTTTACAGATATCACATCAATGCAGAGATCAATATTTCTTGCTGAGCTACTAAGGTAACAGCAAATAATATTTGTTAACAACACAAATCAATAAGACAAAGAACAAATTAAATCAAAAGTAGAAAGGGGTGAACATGTATGTAACATTGATATCACATTCTTACAAGGAACTAATGATGTACTTACCATCATAATGTAGTAAAATGCAGTTGGGGTAGGTGGGCAGTTTAAAACTAATTCTAAAAATTCTAATATCTAACTGCTACAATTTCAATGCCTTCCTTTCCTGGGACTTACAGTATCTATTCAAAGTTAATTATTCCCTCCACCAATTAGTACTGGAGGGTTAAAATTGAAATGAACATGATCCCAGTCTGACTCCTCAGTCACAGAAAACATGGAATACTATCACCTTTTGCCTTAAACTTGGTTTACTTTACAGGACATCAGAGCTGGGGGGGGGGGGCGGCAGAGAATCTTTGCAACAGTTGCAGATAAGTATTACATATTTAAAATTAGTTCCTTCCTCCAAAAACTCCTTTTTAAAAACAGTACTAACATTACCTGCTACTACTGCATTGCCAAATTTACCATATAGGAGGGAGGTTGATGGCCTCAACAAATCTGGTACAGATAACTACTGTATTTGCCCTTACAATAGGACTGTTCACTGTGGCAAGCTTGTAGAGGGCTGGGCCATGTGTTCTGTTGTCAAGATGAGACCAAACACAAAATGCCTTCATTCTGATGCACCAATGATTAATGGTAATGGAAGAAGATGGTAGTGCGAGACCACCAGAAAGCAGCTATCATAACATTCTCCAAAGAGGAGTTATCAATATAGGCCCAAGATCTAGCAATTGTCCTAATTTCATGGGGTCTAACAGGGCATGAAAATAGCATTGGTCCATGGTTTGGGACCTGCAGTTTTCCCAGTCAGACTCCAGAGATAAGCTTGTCAAAAGTCTGTCAGACCTCCCCCTTTTCCAAAAAATAAGTAAATTAAAAGTATTCCTCTGCAGTCACAGAATTGTTTCTTAAGCAAAGTGTAAAATGTCAACAAATATATATGCAAAATTATGTACAAGCAATGTTACTCAAAGCCTAGTAACACTTTTGCTGTGTACATGATAGTCTGCAACAACGTAGATAGAAAAGTGTGCGAGCCAGTGCTATTTTATCTCTAAATTCGAGTACCCTTCCAAATAAATATCAATGTCCCAAGACCTAAAGGCTGATCTCATTCAAATGAGCTTTACCTTATTAAGTGGAAAGAGACAATTCCAAAGTCATCTGCTTGAAGCTTCATTCAAACAACACTCAATACTGAGGGTGCTCTACAGATAATATGAACTTCAGAGAGAGTAGCAGGTATAAGGTGAAGTTGTTTACATTTGTAACATGCACAATGGTGAATGTTGGCATACCTCTAAGTTACTTTCATGTCCTGTGGCTGAGATTTCTTTGGATATTGTACTTGAAGAAACTGTAATTGATCTAAGCACATAGCTAACCAAAGTGACTGCTCCCATGCGCTCAAAAAATCAGCTTGAATTAGTCTAATGTACACTATATTTAGCAGTTATTCAAGTAGGGAAAATTAATTTTGCCAGACTAGATAATATCAGCATCTGAAGGTGCAATGAATGAATTACCAAAAATATATAAAATGTATAAAAAATTGTCAGCTCATTTTTTAAAAACAATTTACCTTTGAAGTCCAAGAAGTGAAAATGACCAAATGGAGTTAGCAGTTTTTATTATAAGTATACATCTGAAGTAAGGCCAAGCTATATGATCTATAACCCATACTACACCAATTAATCATACACCAAAATAAAGGGAATTTGAAAGTCTTTTAACAATACCTAATATATACAAGGTCATATAAATGGTCATTTTTTAAACAGGCAGTATAACTAGTACAGAGAACCAGTGAAATTATTTTTCTTTAAAATCTAAACTATGCAAATTATGAAACTGTCGAGCGCCACCATTTCTGATGTAATGGCTGCTTTAAAAAAACATGTGTTCATGCATATTATATGACTGGTCCTATACCTAAGGTTGAATATCCACTGACTACAACACTAAGATGTGAACTGACCTGCAATACTTGGTTCCACGCCAATAAACATATGAGATGATCCTGAGTTTATTTTAACTTTGGTTTCTCATCCATTGGCAAATCCAAAAAGCTGCAGGAACCAAAAATTGAAGAAAATGGACCCCCAACAAAAACGAATAAGTGAAACAAGGATACAAAGTATCATGTGCACCTTGTTCACACATTTAAAGAACACTGGAAAACAAATTGGCCATGGGTCAAATATGATCAGGATACAGGAAAATGTGTTCAACCTTTTTAAGGTTCTCTGATTTAGCCAACAGATCCAGCACCCTATACCGTGGTAAAACAAAATTATGGTTTGATTTGACTTCAGTTATATTAATCTCTTGTCCTGTGACAGTGAAAACAATGACCATTTTAAGAATACTGGACATTTTATTCAGATCAGTAAAGAATGGAAACTGCATTTTTAAAAAATGACAACTTTTTTAATTTATTAATGCTCATAGTTATAACTATGCTTTTGTATTGAATTTGATTTTCCTGACAACAGCTCAACAACTCTGACCTGTTTATATGCATGTCAGACCTGGCTCCCCAAGAGGGTGACAGGTCCTGGACCTGCAACCTATAACACTATTTTCAAGCCCTCTTTAATTCCCATGAAAAAATGTTCCTCTCAGTGAGGAACTAATAACCTCTCTTGATAGTGAGGACAATCCAGCTGGAAATAGTGGCAGCTACAATATCAGAGGAACCCAAAATAGGTGGCAAGAGATGTTTCCAACCCTTCCTTCTCAATTTACAAGAAGCCAAAGAAAACCATAATGCTCGAACTGGACAAACAAACCCATCTTGATCATCCCCAGTATATAAATGACTGTGACTGGGGATCTCAACAGGAAGTAGAAGTACTGAAGGTAGTTTATTGTTAACCAGAAATCCAGGTTGCCAAAGAAGAGAAACCAAATCATATTACTAGTGAACCTTAAACAACCCTTTTCCACTGACAAGACATGAAGCTTGCTCCTTCTCTATCATGCTATGGAGAGTAGGAAGACAGTCTTCTGGATAAGGTTCTTAAACTTGAGTGTCACAAAGGGGCTGCCCTTACCCTCGTGTCACTGCCCTTACCCTCGTGTCACTGCCCTTACCCTCGTGTCACTGCCCTTACCCTCGTGTCACTGCCCTTACCCTCTTAATAGTAGACACATAATATTTTCTTTTCTTGAAAAGGAAGAGGAGAAAATCTGCAACTGTGCTCAAAGGAGGGCAGGTAGGCACATCCTCAACAGTCCCACAAGCAGCATCAGTTCAAAGCTCCCTCTTATACAGAGTGTGCAGATAATTCTGATGTTGGTTCGTCCATCAGATCTTCACCACTGGTCACTGGGCTTCAAACACCAGTCACTGGGGTTTGATCATCAGTCTGTTGACAGAAGTCAGGTCCTACAGCCTCCCATTCTTATGTTACCATTTAATCTTTATGGGGTTAGGAAGTCAGGTTGTACTTGCCCAACTAGGGAGGGGGTTTGCATCAGCATTCCCCAACCTTTTTGTATGTTCCCTTTTCATTATATGGAATGTGGGGACCTCCCCTTCTGATGTAAATTTTCATTCCCCACACCCCTATGGTGCCATGGATGTTTCTGGGTTGGGTAGACGTAACAGGCTGTGAACCTTCTCCGTCCACTCTGCATAAGGCCAACAAAAAGGAAGGGCCACCACTCACCCTCTAGGCAATCTAGAAAGGATCAGGAATTCCATTTGCTTGGGAGGTCCACTAGTAGAGTTAGCCATAACAACCCCAACCCCCATGAGTGGCTTAGTGATGAAGGCAACACAATTTTATCATATCCCCTTCTGGCAATAGATACTAGGAGGGTCAGTCCTGTCTCATCATGGGAGCAAGCTCAGGACAATGATGTCATTACTCCTTCATGATGAACTGAAATGAGTTCTCAGAGGAACCAATGGTGATGGTCTCTACCCCACCATTAGAGTTCCCAGCTCTTTTTCACCTATCAGGCCAGGTTTTGGAGAAGGAGGAAGTTTGGCAGTGAAGAAAGACTGCCTCCTTCCCCCAGACTTGCATCCTTAGACTTCAGGCTCAGAATACAAGAAGATTTTCTCCTGGTTTCTGCCTCAAGCTATCACGTCTGTTCTTTGGCTTGGCCACAGACCACCTCGGGGGTGTAACAAGTGGGGATGTAAAACCTTCGAGGCCTTGGAGCTTAAGGCCCATATTCATTCTTGTGACAATCACCCTGCATGCTTCTCTTTTCTGCTGCGTTCTTCAGCGTCTGGAATTGTGGTGTGTGGTATTACCAGTATACTCTTTTACTGTGGTGTATGTTTCTGGTGGCTAATACTACAGTACTTTTTCACTGTACCAATGCTTTGGTAGTTTCCATCAGGATGGAATTTATGGGTTCACACAAAATTAACGTTATTAAAAGTTTACCTTCATTTTTCATAAAAAATGATTCCAAAAATTATTTTTTAAAATTCTGTTTACAAAATAGTTGTATATGTCACATATTAATTTTGAATATTACATACATAATTATATTTATGAATCTTGAATCACATGTTTGACATGTGTTAATATTCCAACATGGTGGCCAAATAGGATGTTGTTAAAGATACTCAGAACAAATCCAACTTTAGGAAAAGTTTAGCAATAAAAAAAAAGAAATAAATGTAAGATTTTTTTTTGTGTTATGTACCAGCATGTGTCAATGTGTTAAGTACTTATGTTACTTTGTAAGAGTGAGAATCATTGTAAGATTTTCATAAGAGTGGTTGTTTTCTGTCTGAAATTTATTTAATTTCTCTAATCTAATGAATATTTTGTTTGCTGAGTTGGTGCATTTTATATTTACTGGCTGTCCATAATAAACATCTTGCCCTGGTTGTTAGCATCCCACTCAAAGTTTCCTTGCCTATTATATCAATAATGTAGCTAGTAAATTGTAGGCTTCAGTATCAACACTCGGTCTTTTTATCAACAAACTTTGTAATGTCAGCACAATGTCTTTTGCATGGCATCAGCTATAGTGTAAACTTAATCATCTCACTTTAGATAGTTTTTAGATGAAAACAGATAAAACAATTAACATTGCAAATTCATCTGCTATAAAGTAGTGACCATTTAATGGGGTGAGTGGGGTGGGGTGCTGCAATATTTATTTTGAGCTGAGATACTTTCATTCTTTTATGACAAGATAATGCACTTTTAAAAAATAATATCAAGAATATAAGATGGAGTTAATTTGCTTTAAAGCAGAGCAATGTATTTTTTCCACCCATATGACAGCCAGAAATGTAAACAAAAAAGAAAAAGATGGAAAAATTCCAGGCCCCATCACCAGAAAATTAATATTGTTGGTCCCTAATATACAGTGCCGGATTAAACCCTGTGGAGGCCCCTAGGCAGTCGAAATCTAGGGGCCCCCCTCGCAAATTATCTCCTAATACGTCAAGATCAAATCAATTCAATATTATTTTGATCTGTTGTCGCGGGGCCCCTAAAAGGTGTGGGGCCCATAGGCCAGTGCCTACTCTGCCTATTTGGTAATCCGGCACTGCTAATATAATTGCTGTATACTGTTATAAGTATCGCGGTATGCTAAAAAATATCAATGGTACCAAGCTCTAGTCTAGAAGAAGGAATCAACGTCTCAAGTGGTGCTTCAGCATTTGCAAGAGGCTGTTGTGAAGATGTTGTGTCATGTGCTCTCAGTGTCACTGGCACTCTCTGCAGAGTCTCTTTACCTCCGCAGGTATACCACCCTGGAGACGTCACTTGAGGTGGGCATGCTCTTCAAAGGTCACATCTCATCTGAGGCATTACAGGATCTAAGGAACCAACCCTCAGCCTTTTAAAACAGATCAAGAAGTGCTCAAACCTTGACTGCCCTAGCATGCACACCTTAAGCACAGGTCAGTGGAAGCAACTCCAGGCCTTCTAAACCAGGCCAAGAAGTGCTCCCACCCTGACTGCCCCATCATTCAGAGTGAGAGCACTTATTTCAGTCTAGATGAGCTCCTACTGGGATGTTAATAAGAGAAAGACACTGCAGGAGAGGGTGCAACTCCCTTGGGCCAAACCCCCTTCACTCCTTTGGGAAATGAGAGGAGTCCAAAGGTTTTCTTCCTTGGTTTTTATAGTGAACTGCAAAATTTACACAACTATAAAAGCTCATTACCTTTTGGATTAAACATATTTTTCTTAAGTAATGTATTTGGCCTTCTAAGATATCACTTTTTTAGATATAGAGTTTTCTTAAGTTCTGAAATCAAATTAAATATGCAAAGAAATTCATTACCTACATAATTTTTGTTGCATAATGTACACAATCTTACGTTCCTTGGAATATTTGACCATCTGCCAGTTTCAAGCAGTAAACAATGTTATGAGGTTCTAAACTTAAAGTAAATTGCAAGATTTTGGGTACAAAAATGAAATGATGATGATGTTCATCCTTCGGTCTCAAAGACGACCATGACTTCAGATCTGGGCTGGTCTGTGAGTGCGCAGATGGCTGGTGAGGCAATCTGCGCTCTGAAGAGTCTAGGGCAATGAGGACAAGGAATTGCCGGGGCTGGATGGACTGAAGGTCAGCGCTGGCTGAGGAAGTCGCGGATGGTGTCTTCCTGGACTTTGGTTTTAGCCTGCAGTCTTCTCAGGTTGAAGATGTTCCCATCAGTCCTGAACCGGATGTCGATGCCAATGTCACCCTCACGGAAAGCATCGGTCAGCATCGCTGTGAACATCATGCTGAACAGGGTCGGGGCAAGAACACAGCCATGCTTGACACCGTTTGTCACTGGAAAGGGCAGGGAGAACTCTCCATCATCCTGTACTCTGGCGAGCATGCCATCGTGGAACAGTCTGACCATGGTGATGAACTTCTCAGGGCATCCAAACTTTGCCATGATCCTCCACAGACCTTCATGACTCACAGTGTCAAAAGCCTTTGTGAGGTCCACAAAAGCGGTGTAGAGGCTGATGTTCTGTTCTTGGCATTTCTCCTGGAGTTGCCTGGTTGCGAAGATCATGTCCACGGTGCCCCGATCCTGCCTGAAGCTGCACTGACTCTCTGGTAGCAAGCCTTGCTCCAAGTGGACGTACAAAAATGAAATAATCTACAACTGTCAGCCTGTTTGAAAGAGTCCATGGGTGCTTCCCTTGCTAAATAAATGTTTATTTAAAACTCATGAAATCATCAACTTGAAAAGTAATACATACTGTCATGGAATTGTATGCACAAAAATACTGTTGTGATATGTATGAACATACAGACTGTTTCCATGCCATGTGCATGGCTTTGGTCTTGGCAACTGTGAAATTGTGATATTATATTAATTTGGCCAGGTGAGTCAATAAATACAACACAGACTCCATTGCAAACAGTATCAACCCAGTTCTGCCACCTTGTAAGTATCTCCACTGGCTGATTTAGCCACAGGCCCACAGGCCAATGGGTTTTGAGGGTCAGTTAATACTGACATCCACAGGCCAAATGGGCCAACTAAAATGTTAAAATTGTTATTTAAAAAATTCTGTTAAATCATGAACTTTTATCTGACCATATTTTCCAATGCAATGTACATCCAACTGCATTGTCAAACATGTTTTTAGAATAATACAATTGAAATATTATTGTAATAATTTTTATCCGACTGGGAGGGCAAGTTGATTTTCTGCACACATAGTACATTGATTTCCATGTGAACTGGTACTGCTGACCAACAAAAAAATCTGTGTTAAATTAATGATAATCCCTGGTTGAAATTGCTCGCTTGAAATGATAAGAACAACATAGACCCTTTCCTCCTGGCTCATTATGTGACTAACGATCAGGTCTAACGAGGTTGCAGTTGGGTACTCTTATGCATGAGCTACTATGGTATTTATGGCATTTAAGTTCAATAACACACTTACCTCATAACCTTTGTTAATTAACAGCTCAGCAAGGTAGGACCCATCCTAGAACGAGACAAAGGATTAAACTTTGTATATATAATCTGACAGTTATTTCTTATAACAATAGTCTCAACAGTTCCTGAACAAAAACTATTATTCAGACACATTATAGATGAAAAACATTTACCAAAGCCTAATATCACCTTCCAAGTGTGTGCATGTGTGGGCAGGTCCATCATAGTAAATTTGAATAAGAGAGGAAAAGATTCATGCATAAGACAAAGTGTTTTCTCTTCCTTTTTTCAATATCCTGGCAGACAGTGAGCCATATTAGCTCATTTGGTAAAGCATCAGACTCATAATCCATGGGTTGCTTGTTCAATACCTGCCCAGGCCAACCCCTTTGTGTCCACTGGGAAAGACACTTAGCTTTCATAATAAAACTGTTTCAAATAATTGGTACAGCAAAGAATGTGGGTTGGTTGGTTAATTTTTAATGGAATTGTCAGCACTTTATTTTGGCTAAACCATGCCAAGGAAATGAAAAGTAAGTCCCTTTCCCAATGACATATGGAGGGAACTTATTCAGGCTGGTCTGGGTAGGTACAGAACTCAATGACTTTATAAAAATGATTTGTCTTCTCAAATTATGATTACCAACAAAAAAAAATGATCCTAGGTTCTCTTATTCCTGTGTGGCTACAGGTATACAGGTAAATTATACTTCACCATATACAGCAGCAGTAGGCTTATTATCAGAGAAAGGTATCCTTAAAAACCTTTTGCCAACATTTTTTTATAAACAGGAGAGGCTTATCACAGAATATATACATGGGTATACAGCAACTGTGTTCTATCAAGTCATGAAATATGACATATCATATAGCATGGGATTATCATCCAGTAAATATGGTAATATGGCAACTGTAATCCAACAAGTCATGAGATATGACCTATCCAAAGACTCAAGATATATGACCTATCCAATGAGTCAAGAGATATGGCCTGTCCAGAGTCATGAGATATGACCTATCCAATGAGTCAAGACATATGGCCTATTCAATGAGTCAAGAAATATTATCCAAGGAATCATGAAATATGACCTATCCGATGAGTCATGAGATATGGCCTATCCAGTGAGTCATGAGATATGGCCTATCCAATGAGTCATGAGATATGGCCTATCCAGTGAGTCATGAGATATGGCCTATCCAGTGAGTCATGAGATATGGCCTATCCAGTCAGTCATGAGATATGGCCTATCCAGTCAGTCATGAGATATGGCCTATCCAATGAGTCATGAGATATGGGCTATTCAATGAGTCAAGAAATATGACCTATCCAAGGAATCATGAAATACAACCTATCCAATGTGTCATGAGATATAACCAATAATCAAGCTCACTTCTTGAGATCACATGCTCAAGGGGATTCAGGAAAATAGCAAATTTGATAATAAAGAATATTTGTGAAACAAACTAATAATTATGTACAACATTTTAATGATACATTTATCATAAGGAAATAGAAAATATGCATGTCATCATGAAGAAATTGGATGCGTTACATGCAGGAGTTGTGCATCGTAGTCATGCTTGAGTAATGGTACAATACATTTACTGGCAATACAGGAGTTACAATACATTTAACAATACAGGATTGATGGTACAATACATGTAACAATATAGAATTGATTATACAATACAAGTAGCAATACAGGAGTGAAGATACATGTAGCAATATAAGAGTGATGATACAATTTGTATCATAATACAGACTTATTAGCTATCCATTTGTCTTCACATGTAATGTATACTTTGCTGTGTTGGCACTGTGTATGCATGCATCAAGGTTACTAGTACTACCTAAATAAATCAGCTAATGGAATTATTTTGACCACTGATACTTTATAGCCAAGGGGTTTATGTTTCTGATTTCTTCTGCCTTTTGATCATTTTGGAATGCACTTTTTTCATACTACTATTAAATCTGCAAACTACCTTTCATAACTACATACATCTTTCTGAATTAGTAACAAAAAATTTAAACATTTAACAAATAATTCACTTATCATTTCACATAATACTATTCATGTAAACAAGAGTCCCTTGAAGGGACTGATGCTCTACCGTCCAAAAAGAATTTCTAGGAATACAAGAGAAGACCACTTCTAATTTTTAACTGCTGAGTGTTGAAACTATCTCTGATATTCTTGGGCATTAAAATTCTCAAATTAGCTACTAAGTGTCAGCCATACTGGATGTAAGATCCTGCATTATTTTCACTTAGGACAAATTAGATACCATTAAAAGACTGCTTGGTGGAGAATTATTGACAAGTATCAAGAGTTTCAAGTTGGCCACTGGGGTGGTAATATTTGATGCTCAAGCAGCACCATTTTCATGTATGACCAAACTGACACAATGTTTCAGAAATACAAAGCTGCTTAGAAATTTAGAATTAATAAGTAAGTCCACCATAAAAATACAACATATTGAGTGGGAAAAAATAGCTGGCCCAATATTGCTATTTAGTACACCATGCATATAAATTCTGAAATTTTTTTTAATCCAAATAAATCTATAAAGATTTCAATGTAATTTGAGACCACATGTCACAAATGAACACAAATATCTCCAATGAAAATGTCAAGATTTTTTGTAATGCTGAAAAAAACCCAATGTAATAATGTCATGGATATGATAATGAAATGTTTAGGTAATAAATGTATACACTAATCCCCTTTACAGAGTATTTTATCTGAAAGGAAGAGTGTTTAGCCTTGGAACTGTCTTCACAATGATACCATACTATTTTAAAAAGTCAAACTTAAGCAATTTGAAAAGCTTGTAGCAGACTACATGTAAATAAATTCCACAAATTCTAAAGGGCGACAAAATGTAAAGCATTTTATAACATGTTTTATTTTAATATGTATACAGGTTAATATACAGCACTGACCATTTAACTGGGTGGGGAGAAGGGCTTGAATTTCTATTGATCCAGTATAATTTTTTTTTCTTTTATCTCAAGCCAATTTACTTTTTCAACTAATATTAGTGCTGGAAGTTATTTTTTCTACAACTCTGAGCAAGAATATTATTTTCAAGCTACTGGGATGGGGGACCTGTTTTCATAAAAGAATTAGCCTCCACCCACCCACACACCTACCCTGCAAATTAAATTGGTCAGTCCCTTATGGTTTTCATGCATGAAACAAGAGTCCCTCAAAGTCACTCTCCTAAAAGAAATGTCCAGGAATTCAAAGACAATTTGTTGTTCTTAACTAAAAAGTATTGCAACCATCTATGATATTCTTGAGCAATAAGATTTCAAATTAGCTGCTATGGCAGCCATTATGAATGTAAGATCGGCAACATTTCATTTAGCACAAACTATAAACCATTAGAAGATTTTCAGTGAAAATTCCTTGCCAATGACCATCCATTCAGAAGAATTAATGACAAGATTTTCAATATGTTCACTGTGGTAGCCATGCTGGATGTTTGTGGGGTATCATATCTTTGGTGAAAACCCTCTGTCACTATGACCATTAACTATAAAGATCTCAACCTTATAACATGAACAAGACAAGAAACAAATACATATCTATGGTGTTACAACATTGCCCCTTGAGTAAGGCCATCCCCTTAGTGCGATATGCAATGACATACCTTTTACATAACTCTGGTGTAATAATACCAACAAAATGAGGTCATCATCACTCTTTTAAATGAACACAGTCAACCTAACAGAGACTGACCATTTAATGGGGTGATGGGCATTGTTTTTTTAACCAAATGTTTGGTTCACAAATAGCTTGAAAAACATTCTTGCTCTAATTTAAAGAAAAAAAACTAGTATGTCCATTCTATTAGTTGACAAAAATATATTATTTTGAGGTAAATGAGAAGAAAAAATATCCCGACTCTAAAAAACGAATCCCAGTCCACCCCACCCTACCACCACCTTTAAGATTAAATGATTGACCCATAATTAACTAAACAGGAGGGAAATCAATGTATAGAGAGCACATGGTCTCACTGTCCAAGCATGGCTAAAAGTTGATTTGCACTTGACCTAAAGCTGGTCTAAGTATGCAGTATAACCAATGAAAAATTACAGTGCATGTTTACAATTTGGGAAAAATATCAAGACCAACAAATCACTAATTATATTATGCTATTTTGTATCACATCATAATATTTTCATGAAAATGAAACAAGCCAAAGTGGACAATCTGGGAAGATTCTAATGGTAAGACCATCATTTTAAATTGTTAGATGGTGCAGTGAACATACTGGTAATGTTAGTTAAATTTTGCTTTGGGATGGAATACATCTTTAGAGAAGAAGTGGATAATGCCAGGTTGCATGTGAAGCAAAAGTGTTTTGAGAGAACGTGAATTTGCCTTGCACTCTCTTCAATCATGATGCATGCACGCCTAAATTTGAGGGAAAAAAGTGTCATGCTTGATTCTTGCTGATTTCTTGGTGAAAGTCTGGAAATTTTTGTAGCTACCCTGAAGAACTCAGTTTTCAACCCCTGAAATATAGAGTTTTTCCTCTGAGGAAACAATAATTCTGCATTACGTCATGACTGAATTTAGAATATTGTCTTCTCTCCAGTGGGTCAGATTTTTGTTATGCAATAAACCATGTTATTTTCATCACCAAAACCTGCATTTCTGATGTGGTGATAGACATAATCTTTTCTATGTCCTCACTACAAATCTGAATTAAAGCTACTGTATTGTGAATTTATTAAGCAGGGATGGGAGAGAAACTACTATAACGAGTACAGAAAAGGATCTAAAAAGTCAAAGTAACTAAGGTTAATAATTCAGGGTCCACACTGGACATTTCTTTAATGAAAATTGGAAGTGAATGCAGAACATTACTAATGTATATTGTTCAAATTAATCACTTTAAACATCATTTTGTAAAAATATTTTCAAGTCTGTCTTTTAAACTACTGATGAAATACTATGAAATTGTTTATAAATATAACTTTTTGTGTTGTTCATAAAAAGGCAACTCTGAAAATAGATTACAGCTGAAAACTGTCAACAGTTTAAGAGGAGCTTATCCACTTTCATACATTTATAAGATAAAATATTGGATGAAATGATTCATTTTATCAGTACTACACTGGAGTCCACTTTATCATAGCTGGCTTCTGATTGGGCTTCAAACGTTAATGTTTCACTCCTTTTGGGTTGTTTTTTTTTAAGGATCCAGGGTGAATTTTCAACAAGAATGACAGTTTTCTATCATTTGCGATGATTAAATTCACAGCAAAATGGACTATAGATCATACAAATTCTTTTCTAACTTTCCACTTTTCTCTTTGAAAGGAAAACTGACACAAGTGTCTATCATTTATTCTGAATAATTTAATTGTTCAGTAAGTTTTCTTTGCAATTTTTTATGAATAAACAGCGTGAAAAATGAAGATAATTCCCAATTTTACCATCTTATGTGTAAAAATTCCCAGTTTACCCCAAACCCCATTTTGAAATGGGTGAAAGAAAAAGGGTCTAATAAAATATATCTGAGTATTATTAAACAAATGATATGGGCAAGAGAATTTTTCCATGGGGGTGCAGGGCAAGAGATAGTGCCACTAAATTTACCAACTTGCCTCAAATTGACCTTACGCGAGACGATAGATCGCTCCGCCTACAAATCACGTGACTTAACCTCCGACAAACATGCCGTATCTGACAAAGAAATATGTTTCAGTTTAAGTGATATGTTTATTTAATGTGATTTTGTATTATTCTTAAAAATATAAAATTACAAAGTTGCATTAATTATACTGCAGTAGACAAAATTTATATATGTAGTTCAAGTTCTTACATTAATAACCTAAGTGTTTTATTTCAGTAAATAATAACAATCAATTGCAAAGCTGTTTAAGAACTTATTCATATGAAAGGAAACTTGCTCCAAAAGATGCTGATGTATTTAGCATATAAAGTTATCCTTGTTAATTTTATCTGACTTATGTTTATGCTGCCTTGGAAGTATATGAATTAAAAATTAATAACAAAATCGTAAATAATTACTGTTTAGAAGTATACTGTTGTACATAATAATTTTAAGGTCTGCTATGTTTGTCAGATGGAATTTTGGTCAATGATGTCTGTTGATGTAAACATGTAAATGCATGCTTAATATATCGGAAGATAATTATTTGAAACCTTTATTTTGTATTTCTTTATTACTAATGACATTTTTGTATCCCCATCCCTCCTTCAACCCAATGAGGAAGAAAAGCGTCATTCTAGTGTCTGAAAGATTGAGACAATAAATCATTAATTTTGGAACAAGCCCACATTAAAGTGTAAATTTTCAAACTTTAAAATAATGCAGCCTTGGGTTCAGTGCTTCCTATACAAGAATAAATAATATATATCAAAGCGCGAAAGTTTGGGGGTTCTCCACCTATATTCTTGAAA
Source organism: Megalonaias nervosa (assembly GCA_016617855.1). NCBI lineage: Eukaryota > Metazoa > Mollusca > Bivalvia > Unionida > Unionidae > Megalonaias > Megalonaias nervosa. The sequence goes on along the minus strand of JAECUM010025785.1, from coordinate 13,342 downwards.
CATTAATTTTTACATATATATTTTTCCATTTCAATTTCTTTTATTTTCCAAGCTATCAACGGGACATACTTTTATCCAAACAAACACGTTGTAATTGCCATCAACTGTGTCTTTATTCAGCTGATCATACACGCGACAAGTCGTTATCCATTAAAGTTTCACCTATGTTTCGGGAAATGAATACATCTAATTCCTCCATTTAGACGATCTGAATATTAACTGTCAGAATTACAAGACTTCTTTTCACCGTTATCGATTGAGAAATCAACAAATCATTGCAAAATTTGTAAATAATTATCATAATCAATTCATTATTGCTACAAGCAGCTTGTCACAGGAAAATGGCAGACTTAAGCAATGCCTGGAGGTGTGTCTAATTTACGTTCGAGAATTGGTTAATTGATCCAGTGTGATTGACAAGTGGCGATAGGTCAATTGTTTGCACACCATATCATAATTATTATAATCCAAACTGTGAGACAGGCACAGGTTGCAGTTCAAACATTGTTTGTGAACAGCTATGGAACAAAAGTTGGTACACTGTGGCCATGCAAATAGACATTTCCTATATTTATATATTGTATAATGGATTTTTAAAAATCATGGGGGAGGGGGACTGCCACCTCTCCTCCCTTGCGGACACCCATGGATATGGGAAGTGAGTATAGCAAGGTCCCAAATTTTACAACTATAAAGACTAATACTAGGGCTCAATTTTCAGTTTTCACTTACCAATACTCAAAAACATAATACTCCAAATATTCTACAAATGATAATGGCTTAGAACAGCATGTTGGCTATGTGCATATACACATGTAAGCTAAACACATGTAGAAACATCATACCTGTCCTGTCACTCCTGTTACCAAAGCCACTTTTCTCTCCATCTAGTCTGTAAATTAAACCAGGTAGTACCCACTTCCCTGAAATCAACTTATGACAACTGAATTGTGACTGTATTGCCTGTCTTCCAAAAGATGAAGAAACTACCTTACTGCAGCAGATGCATGTCAAGTAACAGGATATCTTGTGACGTGAATTACACCACCAATCAGTATCTGACAGCTAGGTAAAAATGAAGTGCAATCAACTATTATAAAGCTCACCTGAACCTGGGTTTTAGTAGCTTCCAATACCTATTTTAAACATTTGCCATGCAGAACAAAAATTCTGATAAAAGTGATCCTGAAAATGAAGTAGTGTTCATGTAATAAGCATGATACCAACAAAAAATATGATTCCTTTATATGATATAAAAAATTACCTCAGGTGTGACAAGACACAAGATTTATAACAATAAAACACACATATTCTTTTCTCTGATAACAAAATTACCTTAGGCGTAATGAGACAAAAAGTATCAATTAAACAACCTTAATATGATATCAAAAATTACCTCAGATGTGACAGGCATAGAAGATATACCAATAAAAAACATATTCCTTTCTATGATATAAAAAATACCTTGGGTGTGACAAGGTATAAAAGACATACACAAATAAAATAACATTTCTTTCTATGATATCAAAGTAGAGGTACTGAAGTAGCCCTGATGTTGCTCACCTGGCTTACATAGCTTAATAGCTGGCCATTTCACTAAGCAGGTTTATGTAGTACTATTGGAAAACATGCAAACTATCTCTCAAAACTTTTTATCATGTTGGTTGTATCTGTTTTACTGTAACTCACTCTAAAGATTAACACATAATTAATATATACAGCCTCCTGTTCAAACTTGAAGTCATCCAGGATCCTGATGATGTAAAACCATCTACAAAGTTTTATTGAAACTCGATGAGAATATCATCTTTAGATCTGGAGAAGTAACAAACTCAGCCAATGAGATGAAAGTTATCTCATTCCTATGATCTGATCTTACTTACTATGGAACCTGTCCCAAACAATGATCATAAAAACTGGTCTATTACAATGATCATAAAAACCTGCCTATGACAATGATCATAAAAACATGCCTATGACAATAATCATAAAAACCTGTCTGTGACAATGATCATAAAAACAGGTCTATTACATGATCATAAAAACAGGTCTATTACAGTGATCATAAAAACCTGCCTATGACAATGATCATAAAAACCTGCCTATGACAATAATCATAAAAACCTGTCTGTGACAATGATCATAAAAACAGGTCTAATACAATGATCATAAAAACAGGTCTATTACAATGATCATAAAAACCTGCCTATGACAATGATCATAAAAACCTGCCTATGACAATAATCATAAAAACCTGTCCATGACAATGATCATAAAAACCTGTCCATGACAATGATCATAAAAACTGGTCTGTTACAATGATCATAAAAACTGGTCTATTACAATGATCATAAAAACTGGTCTATTACAATGATCATAAAAACCTGCCTATGACAATGATCATAAAAACCTGTCCATGACAATGATCATAAAAAACCTGCCTATGACAATAATCATAAAAACCTGTCCATGACAATGATCATAAAAACCTGCCTATGACAATGATAATAAAAACTTGCCTATGACAATTAACATAAAAACCTGACTGTGACAATGATCACAAAAACCCATCCATGACAATGACCATAAAATCTGCCTATGACAATGATTTTAAAAACTTGTTTATAACAATCATAATAACAACCTAAGACATTTCCAGAGTGGTAACAAACTCAGCCAATCACATACAAGATTAAATTATTAATATACACAGAACATGCTAAAAATCATTATGATAATATATGACTGTTTACCAAGTTTGATCATATTATTGTCAGAAATAGAACTGCTTGACGATTCACAAGTTCAGCCAAACAGACGTATGGTTAACATGCATAAGATCTTGATGACAGAGGCCTATTTATCCTTGAGTCTGATCAAAATCCTATTTAAAAAGCCTCCAGAGCGGAATAAAAATATTTGTTATCAGATGCAAGATCACATAAAAATGCATACCAGTAGGTCTCGCTCCTAATAAAACTCATCCACCATCTTGGTATATCACACTATTTACCAAGTCCTATCAATACTGTGTCCAAAATACGGTTGTTCAAATAGCAACAAGCTCAGTCAATCATATGCAAGACTGTGTCATTATTATGTGTAGTTCTTGCTCATAATAAAATATCTGCATGATAAAAACCTATTAATCATTTGATAAAACTAGGATCACAAATAGTCATAATATTAAAAATGGATCAATTCAAGAAATTATATGCATGTACTTTATTAATGTAACTATTAAATAAAGATCAAAAATTGGAAATCAAGGGTTAATAAAAGTTAATCCAATTTAAAAAGGAATAAATCAAAACATCGTAAAATTTTCTCATCAAGTCACACATGATACACTCATCTTTGGCCCTTTACCCTATTAATGGCCTTGACCTCTGAGGTAAGGACTTGACTACTGTATGACAAACTGTGGATCTGGGTCAAGTTTCATCAAAATATCAGTAGAAGTTAAAAGTGACAGCATGGATAAGAAAACAGGTCATTGACTTATATTTATCTCTTGCGGTGGCTTTGGCCAAAAGGCTGTGAATACATCTTCATTGGTTTAAAACTTGAACCTGCACATGGATAGTTGTAACTAACTGATATCTTCCCTGGCCATGACCTTGACCTTGAGACAGGAAGTGCACTGTGGTATGCAACACACTGTCTATACACCATGGTATAACTGACTAAGGTTTCATTAAAAATCTTCACAGTTTCTAAAGTCATACTCTGGACAAAGATGCAATTCACAGAATCACATTTACCCGCACTGTGACTTTCACTTTGAGATAGGAGGTTGGGTGGGGGTGACCTGCAATGTTATACGACATTCTGCATAGTTATAATATACATGTATAACTGGACCAAGTTTCATTAACATTTTTCCAACTGTTACCATGTTATGGGCCAGAAAAGCAAATATTAATGTACAGATGGATGAATGAGTATTACAGATTTAAGGCAAGTGTATAAAACTGATTTAATTAAAGAAAAGAAATGTAACTGAGTTGACATTGATTCCTTTATTACATCAAGATAAAAAAATGATGTCATTAAATTTGCTGATAATGGATAAATTAAAAAGTAAAACTAGAATGTAACTCTTAAGACATTTATACCTAAATACTAATTCTACAATGATCAAAGGAAAATAGCTCTACATTAATACATTCCCTGTATATAAAGAGATGGTTATTGTTTAATTTTGGGATAAAGATTAAACAAGTCTCTTGAAGGGACTGATGATCTTCAAGGTAAGACCACTTCTTCCTTTTAACTGCTTATTGTTGAAACCATCTCTAATATTCATCAGCAATAACAAGATTTTCAAAATTAGCTGCTGTGGTAGACATATCTAACCTCAGATTAACACAGTTTTTATTCAAGAACAATTAGATATAATTTGAAGTCCTTTGGTGAAAACCCTGTCCATACAACCATCCATTCAGGGGGACTAGTGGCAGCAAAGGTTTTCAAGATAGCAATTATGGCACCCATATTAGATGTATGATTGGCACCATTTCTATTTACAACAAACTAGATATCATAAGAATCCTATTGGTGAAAACCCATGTTGATATAGCAATCCGTTTGGGAGATGTAAAGATAATATTTTCAAGATGGCTAGTATGGTCACCATATTGAGGGTCAGATTTCATCATTTTCATTTAGGCCAAACCAGACGCCATAAGAACTCTCTGTATGAAAATCCAATTCAAAATGACTTTCCATTCAAGAGAAGTAGCTTTAACAAGATTGTCAAAATGGCCACCACAAATGTCATCCTGGATGTAAAAACAGCGCTAGTTAATTTAAGAACAAGACATCATATGAAATCTACTACTGAAAACTCCATATCTATATGACTTTCCATCTGGCAGAGTAACAATAATATGATTTTCAACATGGCTGCAATGGTCACAACACTGAATATCAGACACACCATTTCCATTTAGGACCAATTGGACATCATAATAACTCTTCATTTAGGACCAACTGGACATCATAACAAGTCTTCTGGTGAAAGTAAAATGGAGCTATGACCAGCCATCTGGAATTAATCATAATAAGATTCTCCAGATGGCCACAGTGGCAGCCATACTGAAGGTGAGATTAGCACCATTTTCACTGATGATCAAATAGTCATCACATAAAGTCTTTTAATAAAAACACAGTGATAATATGATCATTCGGTCAGGACAAGCAGTGATGGTAAGATTTTCAAGATGACCACTGTGGTGGCTATACAAGATGAGTGGGTGACACAATTTCCGCTTAGGATTTACTAGACTTCATCAGAAATCTTTCAGTAAAATGTCCATATTGCTATAACCATCTGTTCTGGATGAGTAGCAACAAGATTCTCCAGATGGTCAGATTGGTAGACATACTGGATGAGCAAGCAGCACCATTTTCATTTAGGATCAGTACAACATCAAAAGATGAAAACCCCATGCTGAAATATCTTTTCATTCACGATGAGCAGCAATAACATAATTTTCAAGGCCGCTGTTATGGCAGCCATATTAGATATCTGATCAGCACCATTTTCCTTTAAAACCGACCTGGGATCATAAGAAATCTTCTGAAAAATGTCAATATGACTTTCTGTTCAGGAGTATCTCTAAAATGATTTTCAAGATGGCTATACTGGGTGGCAGATTGGTGCCATTTTCATTTAGGACCAACTGTACATCACAAGAAATTATTCAGTCTAAACCCCATGTTGATATGACACTGATTCAGAAGGAATACTGATAAGATTTTCAAGATGGCTGCTGTGGTGACTATATTAGACATCAGACTGGCACCATTTTCATTTGGAACCAACTAGACATCATATGAAGTTTTCTGGTGAAAACATGATGTCAACATGACTTTCCATTTGGAGTAGCAATAACAACCATATTCAAGATATTGTCTGTGGCAGCCATACCTGACATCGAATCTGCACCATTTTCATTCAGGACCAACTGAACACCATAAGAAGTCTTTTCATGAAAACTCCATGTTGATATGACCATCCATTCATTTTTATTCAAATGATTCCAAAATGATGATAAATCTTTTCAAGACCCATCTTTTGTGCACTAAACACCAATACATTAAAATATCATGAGAAAACCGTATGTTAAAAATTTGAGGGTTCATTTTACAAATCAAACTCATGCTATCATAAAGTCTCACGATTACTGTACATTATGACATATTTTTGCAGATATTGGCTAATTACTCATTTTCAGAAATATCTTCCCATAACTGACTCCCCATAATCAACAAAATCACTAACATATAGCAAATTATGAAAGAAGAAGTAAACATAAATAATGTGTTAACATGTGACAGGTGAAAACCCCATGCTGATACAACCAACAAGGAGGAGTAGTAATAACAAGATACTGTGATGGAAAAAATATAAATGTATTACTAAGATCCTTCATGTACATGTAGGAAATACAAACTGGCAAATGCTAGGTAATTATGCAATTTATAATCTGTACATGTATAACCACTGATGGGTGTGTCCAATTATCACTAACAAGAGCAACAAACAACAATACACCACTCCCCACATAGGATTAGATCCCTCAAAATGAATTTGAGCCAGAAAATATACATGTGCTGTATTACTAAGATATTTCATGTACATGTACCAAATGCTGAATTTTAAATATTGAGTGCACAAATGATATTGATAAGGCTGCAATGTGTACTCTAGTTCACTGACTAAACATTTGCAAAATCTTGAACCATGCAAACTAGCATGCATGTGGCACATCTATAGTTAACCAATGTGCTTGTGTCCAGGCAGTTTGTCCCATTACATTATGGATTTATTCATCATGTACATATATGTAGTGATATGAAACATGTTTACCTAAATTGTCAGATATATTCATGAAAAACATGTCTTACAAACTGAATCCTGTCATATCACAAGGTAAAAGACAAAGCAACCAAAATAATTAGAAGCTGAACAAGGTACTTTTTTTCTGTTATTGTACACTGTATACACACATTTGTAAGTTCTGCTTCATGTTGCAGCCTCAACTATTCAGCCAATTTAAGATCTGTACATGTATAAATCAACCACTACTAAGGGTGTGTCAAATTCAGTCTAACTCCAATATCAGCATTCCACAGTTTACCACAATTGCAAAAAGAGATAAAGTATTTCCACATTATAATGCTGTCCTGGGAAGCCATGGAGTAGATTGCCTTATACTGAAATGATCTTATTATGAAATAGATGATACAGTACTCCCTCATTATAATGTTGTTCATGTGAACCATAGAGTATGCTGCCTTATAGTGAGACTGCCTTATAATGAAAAATACTGTACATATAATTTTAATGCTACATAATAAAATGAATTTATGACCATAAAAAGAACTATGTTATAAAAGTGGGCACTATATTGAGAGAGTGCTGTAAGTACAATCAATTCTAAATAAAAGATAAATACTCTATGCCAGCTTTAATGCCAAGCATTACATGCCACCTTCACATACAGCCAAGAAATTAGATTTCCCAATTACATATTCCTGCATCATACTGCCCCACTTGCACACTGCCATCCATAGACTTGAATAAAATGCCATTTTCTACAGACTTTGTAATAATTCCACAATACATTAATCTGCACCATCTGTCCTCCAATAAATTTAAATACATTTTCTTAATGAATTTCGTACACAAGAAAAACTATGCAGAAAACTATCAAGAAAAACTATGCAGAAAACTATCGCAGACTTCTTTGTGAGAATGAAAAATGGTTTTCTTAAAGCAAGTTATTAACAGCTGAGTTTGGTAAGTTGTTGTTGTTGTTGTGGGGCTTAACGCCATTTTTCAGCACAAGATAGGCTATACATGGCGGCCAGTATTAATGGTGGAGGAAGAAACTGGGAAATCCCCGGAAAGAACCACCAACCCACAAGAAGCTACTGGCAAGCTTTCTCACATATCCACATTCGCCGAATCCTAGACTTGAACCCACGCAGACAGAGGTGAGATGGCAGTGATCCGTAACGTACAGCGCTTTAGACCACTCGGAGCCCTTGAGTTTGGTAAGAGAACAGCAATATGTAATTTACAATCTGACGTTCCACATATTTGCCATGAGGTCAATGGTTTCATAATTTTGCAGTTAAATAACAAGTCAACTTTTAAATTCTGTATTTCCATTTTTACATTTAGCATCTGAATGACTGCAATTTGATTCTTTCTATCCTACTGATCTATAAATCTATCTTTTGTACATGAACAATGTTGGTGTTGTGATGAGTTTACCTAGATTTTGATTTATAACTACCAAGTGTTGGTGCCCCAGGTGGATGAGTGGTCTAAGGTGCTCGCCTTAAAAAAATCAGTGACATTTCACCTCTGTTTGGGTTCAAGTCTCGGGCTTGCCAGTACCATGCTCAGGCTCAGTTATTCTTTCCGGGGTTTTCCTGGGTTCTTCCTCCACCATGTATATTAGCTGGCATGTAGAACCCATCATATGCTAAAAAATGGCGTTAAGCCCACAACAACAATAACAACCAAATGCAGTTTCCAGCAGCTTTCTAAAAATCGTTTTCACACATGGGGGAGGGGGGCTCTAAAGGGAATGAGACCTTTAATGAGTCAGTTTCTCCATTCTCTTAAGAGTTTGAAAATGTACACAAATTGATATAGGGCTTTGTACTTAAACAGGTGGATTCCAAGTTGAAACTGTGCATCCTCAACCATGGTAATAGCCAAATTTTATTTAGTGCTACCCAAATTTTTCTTGGAATACCACGATGTGGCTTTTCCAAAATCCAGAAAAGTGATTTCACTGTCTGAGGAGATGAGGTGATATTTTACATAATTACAATGATAAAATGATCTCGAATTTTACATACATTGTCATACTGTGTATTAATGCATGATTCTGCAATAAAAATATTTAGAACAATGTTTTTCATCAAATTCTTAAATTCTGTGACAAGCAATTTAAATACATTATTCAATAAATGGTGGCGTAGAATAAATAAATTATAGTGTTAATTCTGCTGGATATTGTTATTTTACCCTAAGTTCAAAGTCTTGCAAGCTTGCCCCTCTTAATTTCATTCTAGACCACAATATCCACACACAATAATCCATCATTCACTTAAGCTTACAATATAATCTTAACTTGAATGTTGCAGAAATATGTCCATAAACTTTAAGACAGGGATGTCTCTGTAGAAATATGTCTACACAAACTTTAAGACAGGGATGTCTCTGTAGAAATATGTCTACACAAACTTTAAGACAGGGATGTCTCTGTAGAAATATGTCTACACAAGTTTTAAGGCAGGGATGTTTCTGTAGTTCACTTTTACACCTTTACCAATGCACCTTTTATTTGTAACAGAGATCAAAAGAACATATTCAGGCCCAGCCCTAGGGCAAGGCAAATGAGGCAACCGCCTTGGGCCTCGTGCTTCTCCGCAATGCAATTTTTTTGCTTGCGGTCCTGCACTCATTGCTTGCTGCCTTGGGCCCTGCACATCCAAGGGCTGAGCCTGAACATATTAGCAGACCCTTGTATAATGGACATCACAAGAGAATGTCTAGCTGAAGAGGACAGAAAATAATATGTTATCTAGATCAATAAGAACTACACTATATAGGTTGGAGTGTTATAATCAAGCCTCTGGATGACTTAGAAGACTTGCCAATATTTGGCACACACAGCACAAGCTGCAAGCCACAATATAGATGCTTAGTTCTTAGGCATCCTTTGCCAGTGTCTATATGCACTGTACTGAATGTTACATTATTTTTTTGTTAAATTTACACATTTTTATTTTTATTGAACACAAGCTGTCAGGATCATACATGTTCCCCTACATGATCATCTGACCTAGTGTATGTGATCATTACTGTTCTGCATCCTGATCTTTATGTATGTTCCCTTATTTAAACACCACACACATGCACACACACAGACACATACATTCACAAATATTGTACACAAAGACACACTCGTATACAAATCCCATGGTGTAAAAACAGCTAAAAATATAATAATATAACACAAGTAAACAAAACAAATATTAAAAAAATCATGTAAAAAATTTATATCAAGGTCTGCTGTGTTTTTATAACAGGTGAGATTTGGGATTTTTGATCCCTACTGTGAGTTGTATATAACACTGTATTAACATTAGGAAATTAATAAGACCATCAAAGCTGTTTTTTCTTTTGTTATTTGATATAAAGACATCTTTTCATGTAATTCAAAAAATTTGGATCATAAGTTTGGATCCATTCCACAAATAATTTCCAAAAGTGTTCAGCAATTGAACAGTCATAGAATATGTAAAAAATTTGTTCTAGTCACTCCTTACCAAAGGTGCATTTATCATTATCAATTAAATTATTCCCGTGGGTCTTCACAGGTTCTTCCACCACCAAATATATTGGCCGCCATGTATAGCTGTGTGATGAAAAATGACATCAATCCCATAACAACCAATAAATAACTTAAATTCATTTTTTTTTCAAAACCTGACTTATGCTAACATTTCTATTAAGAAATCTAAAATTAAAGCTAATCTGTTTTGTATCTTTTGAACAAAAGTTCAGCCAAAACAAAAGTGTTGGCCCATTCTTCTGCACCAACTGCACACTGTACCTTCCTGGATCAAGTTTTATGTTTACCATTTAGTTTTAGTATCTTGCTTCTTATCAGGTCTTTATAAATATTCATCATTTTTCTTACCCTAAGGAGTGAAGTTTTGTCAAAAACTACAAAAAAAACTATTTCCACTTTTATAAAAATAATTTTTTCCCACTTCACTGATATTTTTAGATAAAAGGAAATTATTAATTTGTGTTGTTTTATTTCATCAAAACTTAATAGAGATCCTTGTCCATAAAAAAGATGTTTCATAAGTACAACACCAATTATACTCCATCTTGTGTATGATTTAAAATTATCCATATTACCTAAATTAAACAAAACTAAAATATTCATGAACAGTATATGGTTCATTTTTCCAATGTGATAAAACAAATGACATCATGCCAAAAAATATCTTTGATTTATCAATTTCATTTAATTTAGTTTTTCCTAATTTAAATAACAGTATAAATTCAAATTTTCCTACTATTTGTTCAGAAACCAGTTTTTGTCATAAACCATTTTGGTTCAGTATAAGGTGCCTAATCCAGGAAAGTATGGTATAACATGCAAATGAATCATATTCAATTCCCCTTCCTTAAAAATAAGTTATAAGTGTGTCTTTTAACTCTCTGACTTTTACCACTCTTAATGAACTGGAAAAATAACTTATTAAGTGGATTTTCTATTTGTGGTGCAAGATTTGGGACAGCAGCCAAAACATGAATGAATTTAGCCAAAATCAAGGATTTTATCAAAGTAAATTTTCCAATATGGGATAAATTTCTTCTGCACCATCAACCATAGTTTTTTTACTTCTTTCAACTTCATCGAATAATTACTTCTATCATACTGTCCAAGTTCAATGACAAATCTACTCCCAGTAATCTACATCGGACACTGATCAGTTAATATCAATTTCTGGACATATTTTTTCATTGGAAATTTTTAAAAAATTTCCAATCCAAAATATCTTTTGATTTAAAAACAATGCAATACAGAACTGATACCAAAGCCAAGTACTTTAAAATCTGCATGGTTGTCTTCAAGGACAAAGGAGAACCATTGGATAATAGAAAAGCATCATCTGGCCTATTCTGAACTCCATTTGAATATAAAAATGTCTGTAATATCTGTATTCTTTTAGTTCAATTCTAAACATGAAAAGACTAAGGTAATGTCTACTACATGATACAGTGCCATCCTTTAATTAAACATTCTTGGTCTGCTTTTTCACAACTGAAAATGTTTAACACCAGGTGTCAGTATTGGAGTAGATTGTTTTCTTGGGAAGGTTGTGTAATTTCAAGCAATTAGACACATCTGACAATGGCATTGATGGGCGAAAAGTTCCCCAAAATCATGGGAGAAAAAATGTGTCTCTGCAATTTTGATTGGTAAGACTAGAAGATGCAAACAACAAGGTGTTTAAGTAGGACTTAATAATTAGAGTTCTCATTTGTCACTACCTGTGAGAGTCTCAGTCAGTTTATGGTCAATGGTTTCAAACCATTGGTCTGTACTTTTCTGTATAATGGAATTTGCAGAGAAATTTAGCTGTAAATGTTAATTTTAAAACTGCTACAATGTGCTCTGACGAACATCAAAAACCAAAATAAATCAGGTAAAATTTGCCAAAACTATATTTTTTTTAACATTTTCATGCTTTCTTTTACAGTACACTTTTCATATTTACACTATCATTTCACCTTGGTACAAATTTGACAATGAAAATGAAAAAAACTATGCCGCCATATTTTTTATGTAAACTGATACACTGTATATTTACAGCAAATGGAAATATATTACAAACAAGCAATGCCTGACATAATAGTTATTGCCAATAATGGTAAGTGACTGACCATTGTTCCATTGGCATACAAACACCATTAATGTTTGTATTTGGAAATTTAACAATGACTGGCTCAAATTCATACAAGGACACTTTTAACTCACATTCATACAAGGACATATTTAACTCACATTCATACAGGGATACTTTTAACTCACATTCATACAAAGACACTTTTAACTCACATTCATACTGGGACACTTTTAACTCACATTCGTACAAGGACATATTTAACTCACATTCATACAAGGTCATATTTAACTCACATTCATACAAAGACACTTTTAACTCACATTCATACAAGGTCACTTTTAACTCACATTCATACAGGGACACTTTTAACTCGCATTCATACAAAGACAGTTGCATTCCAAAAGCTACAGAAGGGTGAAATGATAGTACTAAACCCACAAATTGTATCCTTCTCAACTTAATCACTTAACATCAAAACCAGAAATACCTGAAATGATTTTGAAGACTGTCAATTGGTTAGTAATATACTGAAACTGACTACATCATTTCTGCACTACGTAAATGCATCTAGTTCAAATACCAGTGTATCTAGACATACAGTACACATAATACAGTCCAGGTTTGCAGTAAACTGCTATTATCAGTATCTGAATACATGAATGAAATGACTCTATTAATGTCATTCATTTTAACGTCTTATATTTAAAAAGATTATTAAAACCGACATAAAAGATATTTTAAATAATCAAGCATATCATGAAAAATGGCAAACTTCTTCACTGAAGTAAAGAGGAGAAGCAGTATACAGTTAACTCTGCTACAGGCTATAAAAAGGTATAGATGAAAAGCAGTCAACTCTCCTACAGGCTATAAAAAGGTA
>JAECUM010025784.1:0-80208 GCA_016617855.1 Megalonaias nervosa | reverse complement strand
GAGAGAGAGAGAGACAGAGAGACAGAGACAGAGAGAGAGACACAGAGAGAGAGACAAAGAGATAGAGAGAGAGACTCAAACACAAAGAGAGAGAGAGAGAGAGAGAGAGAGAGAGAGAGAGAGAGAGAGAGAGAGAGAGAAAGAGAGAGTCTGCCATTTGACAACATTGAATACGGGCCAACGTCTCTATCACGTATACGGTACATCTGTGAACGTTTTTTTTATCACACTGTTTTATGCTGTATAGTAAATAGATGAACCTGCAAGCGACGCTAACATAAATTTATATCTTTATTTCAGGTCTTATCCAAGATCGATGGGTCACAATAACCTGACAATAATCATACTCCACTATGCACATTTAAAATTTACTTCCTTCAATGATATTAATATCGAATGAAGTTAAGAATAACAAGCACATTAAATGGATTGTTTTGGTTCTTAGTTCCATAAATGTATCATAAAATGTATTTAACAGATTCGGTAATTATTTCAATTTGTCAATATTTCGTTGGGTTTTATGCTAGATCATATTGAATCCTCGTTAAAACTCCTAATATGACACTCTTCAAACAAGATCAGCCACATCGGCAGCAGAAAAATGAATTATCACGGTGACTTTCATTTATTAAATCAATTAATGTCATGCACAATGTTCAATAAATAAATGAAATAATTGCTTGTCTGGATTGCAGTTTTCCTATTACAACACTACATCTAAAATTCTTGTACTTATGATGAAATGGCCACTGAGCGCACTTCATGACCTCGAATCCAATAGTTGTCACTAATAGGCTGATAACCTATACACACAGCTTTGAGTCGCAAGCCAAAATATGGGCACAATGCTAAACGATATATACAAAAGGAAATTATCTTCTGTGTGATATATCACATGTAATATCGTTTAAAATAGTTTTTATCTTCCCATACAATTATAAAACACTGTCAATATTATTATATTCTGTAGTCATATTGATAACGTTTTAATACAATTTGTAATTAAACTAATTATATAAAATTTGAACTACGCCTATCTCCATTTGCTATATTTGAATGAGTTCTTGTATTTTTCTATTTATAGAACATGTCGATATATTACATTAGGTACTGTTAATTGAATATAAACTCATTTAGTTTTCATTATAAATCATATATGTGAGTAGTCATGAATTTGAGAGTGCTGTTTCCATTGATCTTTTCTAAGTCAAGGCGAAAGTGAATACATTAGTAACCTCTTTCGCTGAAAGAATATAAACTTCCTGATTGATGCCGGGAATGTCATCTTCCAAATCATTGATTCCATGGATGTCGTCTAAGATAAAATTAGGTATCGAATGGAGTGGGATTGATCCGATATTACTTGGTATCCCTTTCCTAATAATACAGTAGGTCAGGTATTTTAGAAACAAATTCAAGCAATCACATTTTCTGTCGATACTATACCGGGTATGCCTTTCTTTTCCGAACTCAGCACCTTTCTTTCATTGTAAATAATATACCCATTTTCTCGTAATGCTATATTCGTTTCAAGCAATGGCACAGATTTTCATTTCAATTATATTAATATTGCGTTAAATAATTATCATCTCGCTAACGTTTTATCACCACGGAGATGTGTATCACTACTTTTTCTGCAATTTAATAATCAAAGATGCATTGTCTGAGCGTATTCTTACATCCAGATCATTATGTTTATTCGAAAAATGAATCTATACGACTTGTCATGCTACCATCTTTAAATAATTTCGAGTATTTTAAAACTGATATAACTATTTTCAAAAACCATGTTTATTCGCCATACGAGTCTAGTAAGCATTGTTTTAGGACTAAACCGTTTCCTATTTATATTCATGGAGATATTTATAGATAAATACATTTACAAGTATTGATATTTTAAAATTACTGAATTTTAATAATTATAATTGATGGTATTAGTAGTTTAAACCAATAGCAAACCCATATGGCTTGCTTATTGTTGTTTAAATGATAATGTATAGCAGAGTAAAAGGAAGACACACAGACACAGACAAAGACTCAGACACGAGTTACCCAAAATGTCTCGCTCCTAAATTCAACAGATGCGTAAGAATAGAGCTCTTGTAATGTTGTGACATTTTACATTCCATTTTAAGAAGTAAGGACATATTTAATATCTTGTCAGGTGTAGGGATCAGACTCAACAGTATAACCCAAGAATTATTATTAACTTATATGGAAAGTGTGCTTACCCTATCAATCTATACAATTCACAAAAGCAATAAAACTTTACAATGGACCCAATACTGGCTTATGACCTAGAACCAAAACAAAAATGCTAAGGCTTCGGCGTTCCTCAAACACCATGGGTGGAGCTGTGATTACTGCAACAGGGTTTCTGAAATTATGGTGTTTCATTGTTCTTCTATCTTATCAATTTAGCTCAGAATTCCTAGATCCAGCAGATTACTGTCCATCAGACCCATTCTAAATCCACCACTTTACATGAAATAGATAATCGGAACATCATGCTTAACTGCGTAATAAGGGAGATCACCATTTGGAGACAAGTTAATATATTTAAGATTTGTTTCCCATTGACAACCAGCAAGCCTTAAATGCATTAAATCTACGATAATGAACGAACATGTTCATTTTGCGCGTTAGATTTAGCTATCAAGGAAATCGAAGAAAATGTCTGTTTCACTGATCGATATCATTAACATAGCAAGGAAAGCTCGTAGCATTGAGCTTTACTTATTCTTTACTTTCTTTTCTGTTTATAACAGATGATTGATTGATTGATTTTAACTGTGGTTTAAGTTTCGAATATAATTGTAAATTTCTGCAGAACCGTTACACACATCAGGAAAATCAGTCTTAGTCAATCAATTTTTATTTTCTTTTATGCCACTAAATTATTCAAGAAAAGGCTAAAACAAAAAACAAAGCAAGGAAACAAACTGAAACGAAAAACACGGACAATGTAATACATTTAATATAAACACCTACTTTCTCAATTACAGGTATAATGCGCATATAACATATTTTGTTTGGTTTATAACGGCATTTTCAACATGTTATTTAGATATGCCATGTCGAGGAAATGGCAGACAGGCAGCTTTCTTAAATAATGACCTGGTCAGATAACCCAGAGTAGTCTAGATGAATATCGAACCCGTGGCCCTTGGGGTTACGAATTATAGGCTCTAACAAGAGAGCTACTACAGCCCATAAAACAAACAGATTACACAAAATTGCCATGTAACAAGGAAACTGCCAAACATAAAATTCCACATGTACAACAAGTACAACAGTCTAACAACTGCAGAGAATCACATGCAAGTGTCTTTACCCGTTAAGTCATGTAAATACGAGTAGCCGATAGTTTATTTTCTACAGGAAGACATTCCTCATTAAGACTTATTCCCAGTATTCACCCACACTCAGACAAGGAGGAAATGACGTAGACACTCGAGCAGCAGAAAATAATAGCTCCCGGGTAATGTTTAAAGTAGAACTAATGGAACAAGACATAAAAGTTGAGTTAAATGGACAGACACAACACATGTCAGTGACATTACTTTTAAACTCGTATACCGCTTTCATGATGGATCAGCTTTCAATATGGCTATTATTTCCTCGTGCCAAAGGCATTCGAATCTCACAAACATACACAGTTCTTTCTGTATCTTATATCAACACCATATCCCTCTTTCACAATGGGAAAGTAAATGGGTGGACCAAGACATTTACGAAAGCCAAAGTAATAAACTTTATCAGATTTTGTCTTCCAAATTATTATTTACATACCAATGTTTTGGGGTTTTTTTCTCCACTGTGCAAGTTAATCCGCTCTCATTTTATTTGTTTTATGTACAATTGTGTATCAACTATTAAATAGTATGGCATAAATTTGAATCAAATGTCAATAATCATCTCTTATTTTAGATACATGTTCTAGTTCATCATAATGTTACACAGACGAGGCATTTATATCTGCGTCCGCCATCTGACAATCACAACAGTCTAACAGATTGTCCACTCATTCAAAACATTTCAATATCAACCTCAACAAACACCGGAATTTTGGGAATGTTCCCACTTGCTTCATAATTTTTGTATGAAATGTGTATATATGAATATGCATAATCGAAGGCGTCGTGACAGTATTTTACGATACCGAACAGCTTGATATTGGACGCATGCACACGACAACTGTGCCTACAAATAGCATGGCGTATTAGGAACTACTTTGTAAACAAACCATGTACACTTATGCAGTAGACGTTTAGATTTTGATTGACAGATTGTGTGTGAATGAACTAAACAAGCTGTTTCGTCCATTGGAATTTATAGATGATAACGGTACACATATGGACGAGTTCACTCAGTCAAAAACGAAACTTTCAAACAAGCACACGACTGAACGTAATGTTCGCAATAATGCAATAATTGTAAATACCGTTCTAATCATTGAAACAGATATTTAGGAGAAATGTCCCTACTTTTCGTAAATGGAATGGTCCAGTGTTCTCAGGGGTATACAACCAAAGCATCGAAAAGCATATTGAGGACAAGGGTTGTCGCATATTTATCACAGACGTAACATTTATAATTCAAAGTATAAAATTCGAGGGGAAAAAATGCATCTGAAGGTTTCGATAAAAAAGTAAGGGTATCAGAGGCAATAGGCCAGAACTATGAAATATTCTTATTTCCGACTGCTGAATGCACTGTCACACAGCAGGTGCTTTGCAATACTTCACGTTAACATTTTTTTTAATACATTGTTTCGGATTTAGGCTAACGATAGACGCCATACGGGTCATAACATAGTTATGGTCCCTACAAATAACATGCAAGTAAGAAGGCATAAATAGGTCTTGTTTAGCTGGTTATTGGAATGGCAAAAAATATACTGACATTTTTGCATCTTAAATTTCCTCAAACTGTATGGATATTCGTATTACACGAGGTATTCTATGGGTTCAAACACTTGATTACATACCGCGAAACTATACATGTATATCGTGTGGAATTGATGTAGATTAATCCAGTCCATAATCAGAGAAATGCAGTAGAATCAACAAAAAGAACAAAAATCCATTCATTCCAGTCCAGCTGGAAACGTTATTGCAATGCGCATTCATTCACAATATGACTCTAATTTCAATTTTAAGTAGACCAAAAGGACAATTCTTTTTTAAACTGATGTCGAGTGCGCGGTGCAGTTTAAAAGTAGCTGGTAGGCGATATGTTTGCATTAACATTATTATTTTGTATTGAATGAATCGACGGTTGTGCATTCATTTTGGAATTTTTTTGTAGTGTATTTTTAGTGCATTTTTACAATTAAGCCTTAGGTAGAATGACAAAATAAGTATATAATGAAAAGTTCACTGCATTTCTATCAGAGAATATGAACACGTTTTCTCGGAATAATACGTCGCTACCAAGGTCGTGTAGCATTATTCCTAAACAATTCGTTCGTATTTCGCATACAACTGCAGTAACCTATAATTGTTACGTAACTTATAAATGTAGCAGGTGAGAATTGTACCCTTCAAAAGTGTATAGCCCATATACTGAATTGCATATTGAATGTAACCAATTAAACAGCAAATCATACGTTGTTCAGATGATGTTCTCAATGTCTGTGAAGATTAAATGTGCTAGAATGTCGGCATATTTATGTTGGCGCTCTACTGATTCGTGCTTAATTAATGGAGACAATATGGGACAAGAATATAAGGACAATGAGAATTTAACATGGGTCACGACACTTTACTGGAAAACAATGGAAAAATGGCACCGGTGCTGCAAGTGGCTGACCACAACCAGGCAGTGCATTAGTAAAAGTGTTCGAATTGACCTCAATACGCGCTGCTGTAGGTAGGTATGAAAATGGCGATATGAAATATTTCTACGAACGAACGCGTTTATAGGGACGAAAGTGTTTCTAGGGACAAACGGATTTGATATTAACAGAAAGGGGCTAATTGGGGCAAAGAAAAACTTAAATCTAAACAAACATCCAAACAAATATACACACATATAAAATACAGACAATTTTGGAGCAGTCGTTTAATATTATATATTTTCTAGACAAGTGGGAAAAGGAAAAACGCTAGTATCTACATATAACCTCATCTTATAGAAAATTCCTATGGAAAACTCTAGTATCTATTTATAATCTCCACTTAGAGGAAAAATCCTATGGAAACAAATCTCATATATATCTACAGCTACAACGTTTGGGAAATCATATGGAAAAACCCAGGCATCTAATTTTAGCCTCAAAACGTAGCAGTCTTATAAGTGACTGGCCTCAAATGGGCAATGAGTTAGCAACAGTGTTAGGGTTGACCTCAATACGTGCTAGCCAAGATAAGTGTGGACCATAACATTATTGTTTGGTGGACACTATAGCTTCAAAACGGGTTTATATAGCCAAAAAGGATTTATTCGATCAAATTGGAAGAGAAATGGTAAGGCTTTTAAGTTCAAATTTTAACTTATACACACACACACAGACACACACACACGTGTGTGTTTTAAAGTTAAAGTGGGGTCTTTGACAGATATCTCTGAAACTGGGGTCCCATGCTTCTTATTGTCGTATCTGCAAAATACCGTCAAATATAACAAAAACCTGGCCTTCTGAAACTAGACACACACTTAACTTGAAAGATATTATTTGTATTTTATAACGTAACATCTCTTGACAATTTTGACAGTAGTCCTTGGAATTGGGGACCCGAAGTCACTAATCACGTCATAACCTCTCGCACCCGAAATGTAGTCCGAAAACACTCACTTGAAACTAGGGTCATGAAGCAAATCATTTTAGAACACTAAAATATAATGCAACAAATAATCTATTTATTGTGTAGAATCAAATGAAAGACAATTGAATTGGTTCGTTCGTATATATGTATTACTTTAATAAGAGTCACGCTATCATGTACGCCGAAAAATCAGCCCCTCGCCCCTGATGATGTTGATTGATAGCACAACCCTCTCTCCTGTGGCAATTTTGAATTTCGCACTAGATATGGGATACGGCTGTTACTAATTACCGGTATGTATCTAAAGTATATGCAGATACGCACATTTTAATGACCAGGTGACATCATACCGACATATAGTCCATCAGTATCAACAGATTTGGGTGTTGATTTATCGGACTAGCTAAAATCTTAACCACTTTGCTGACGGTTGTAAATGTCAATTACTTTTTGTCATCCACTTGCATATTTTCGTGATAAAAAAGAGGGACTGGACCTTTCTGTTTCCGTTTTTCAATGAAGGTCGTAACATATTGATAAAATAAATAAGTTTCAAACCCTGTTTCGGAAACATTCTTACCGGAACACGCCGATCAGTCAGCGATAACGGGTGTCATTATTACTGACTGTTTAACGGCAATATAAAGTGTCACTACTGCCTAGAAAGTTTTTTTTTTTTTTTTTTAATTTTAGCTATTATACCTATATTACGTTATAGAATAATACGAATTCATGTCTTTATCAAATATCCGATTTAACACCAAATAGGAAAAACATGCATGTTGCTTCATGAAGTTCCAATTATATGGCATATTGAGGTATACGACTATCAAAGAAAACAAAAGAATAACCACTCTCTCTCTCTCTCTCTCTCTCTCTGAAATTTGAATGTGTTTCTTGACAATGCATAAAAGGATATTAAATATTATTATTATTATTATTATTATTATTATTAAAGTCATTGAAATTGTTTATGTCAATATCATACATATGTCTATATCTTGTCACTTGTTCGGCGGTAGATTGGGTATGCCCAAGTATTATTGTATAATGTCGTGTAGGTATAATAAGTAGGCGGTTATAATGCTTGATATTGTTATTATACAGTTTGTTGGATAGCACCTGTTTTCTCGCAGATCGGTCCTAATGTTCCAGAACTGGCCTTGAATTCGATTATTGTGTAAATGTTACAAACCCTCTTGACAGAGGACGATAAATAGTCCAAACCGTCATGTTTTATCGAATCTGCAAATGAATAAAAATAACGGGTAATTGACAACGTTCAGTACTTTTGGACGAGCTCAACTTGTTTAATTGGTCAGCAAAACGCTGACATCAGCAGACTGGTCAAATCTTAGATTTGGCTGGGACTAGATGTGAAACAGCGATACGGTTCAACAAAAAATTTGTTAACGAAAACTTTAACAAAATTGTCGAAACAGCCGAGAACATTAAAGCTTCTTCAGCTAAAAAACACTTTGACAGAATTTTTTTAAATGCAGCATTGAATATGATCGATATGCATACGTATATTTCGACAACAGGCTTTTGAATTCAATAGTGAATAGAAAGGCAATATATATATATATATATATATATATATATATATATATATATATATATATATATATATATATATACTAATTTCAATTAGCACAGTATGAGCAACATAATGAATCTGTTCAATGAAGAGTTGTTCTTGTTTTGTTTTTGTTATATACTTATCGCACAAAATTCAATTGTGCTGACATGGTAATATGTGTGACAATTCGTGAAATTATTATCAGGTGGAAATTTTGTCCCCATATCAAAGCTGAAAACTTTGACAGACATCTAAAAACTATGTGTAAAATTTCACGTGTAATTCGTGTTACTTCATATGATTGTTTGGCATACAGCTACAGTCACAATTCTTTCTCCAAGCCAATTTTTTCACAACGTACGGTTTCGTATTTTGTGTGTCCATGCTTTGAATGTTTACCCAGAAATGTATTACCTCTAGGCTACATGTCACAAACCAAACCCATACTTCTAGATTAATAGTCATAGACACAAATGAATGTTAAGAACCATAGCAAGAAGTTTTCGTGTCTATCACAATTACATACATTACTGTAGAACCTATAAAGATAGCCATACTCAATCTCACATAAGGCAAACACATTTGTCGGCAGATCAGCTGGTAGAACGTCCTACTAGTAATCCAAAGGTCGGCTGTTTCCGATATCAAAACTCGGCTGTTTCCGATACATCCTTGGTAAGGGCACTAGGCTGCCATAATGTGACAAATTGCTACTAAAGCAACCAATGAATAAAAGGAAAGTTATAAAACGCGAGCATACTCACTAGACAACCTGCATATGTATACAATAAACAGTTCCAGAGAATTATATCTTCCTCCTCTAACCTTGCAGTACAAAGTCAACTTCCAAGTTGCGAGCAGTTCTGTCCAGGACCCTGATAGATCACCAAGGCCTAAAATACTAAGTGCCTACCGTCCCATTCTATTTCTGGGTAAGCCTGGGAACTAAATTCAGAGTACCATCTCGTACAAGCCATGTTGAGAGAGGTAGATGCGCATTCGATATAATTTGAAAATTGAACATGGCGTTTCGTAATACGATGGAGAATGAATTTCATTTTATATTCACATATCAGTCTTTCAAGGGATACAGACGCAAGTGTAGACCTTTAATATTACCAGAGACTGCCAAATATGGCAACGTTTATAGATTTTTCAAGATCGTATCTACCTTAGGCTTTAGTTTTAAGATCTTTTCAATTTCTAAACAAATTATTTTGAAAACGGGACTAACATCCTTCAATGTATTGATTGAACAGCTCTTTTAAGTACCTTTTCTTACCCAATCTCAATCAATTTCCATGAAAAGTATAATTCAATATTTCTAAATGTGTTGCTTTAACTGTTTGCTGTTAATAATGTACTCACCTTTTGTTTTCTGTTTATGTGATTGTAGTTTTGCCTCCTTTTTTGATTTTTTATTTTTGTTTTCTCCAGTTTGTTAGTTCGTTTGTGGCAATCATCACATATTCAAAAACTATATTGATTCATAATGTCATGGATACGTCTAAAGTTTTCATTATGATTCTAGTTATTTTGTGATTTGGAGCTATTTATTATTTTAACCTACTGCAAGATGCCTAAATTATTTCTTGGTTTATATTAATTTCAACTGTAAAATCAATAATTCCAAACCATGTCTCTGGCAAAACAATCACGATAAGAAAATGTTTGTATCACAGGTGTCAGACTGTCTTGATTGTCTGTCATAGCTGCACTCTAATCGGGGTCCCAGTGGACAATTCGTCTAAAGTGCTCACCTTTACAGTTAGTTCACTGGCATCTAATCTCCATCCGCGTGGGTTCGAGTCTGGAGCTCGGTTATGTGAGACAGCTTGCCAGTAGCTTCCCGTCGGTCGTTGTTTTTTACCGGGCTTTCCTCCACCATTTATACTAAGTTATACTGGCCGCCATGTGCTGCCTATCGTGTGCTGAAAAATGACGTTAAATCCTTAACAACAAAGCACTCTAATCCTAGCTAAGTCCTTCCGTCATGAAACCTGGTTAAAGTTTACACTACCACGCTCAACTGATCCTATCTACACTGATACACACATTTTCGGGATTCAAAGTCTCTATTTTAAACTGCCGGCACATACTACCTAGCCAAGCGTCGTCGATCATAGTATATATAGAAATATCAATAAATTCCATTGCGGCTTGGATTATAATATAAGTAGTTATTGATATAACAATATGAAAGTAAAAATCAGTCAAGTAACCGAAACAAACGAATTTGTTCATTTATTATTCAGTAGAGTAACAAACAAAGAAGGCCAATACAATAAATTTCGATGTGTAAATCGTCACTGATTAACTATTTAGCAATTAATAACATTAAAAGCAACATTAATCATCATGTACTTATTTTTGGTCGCTAACGCCCCGGTTCTGTGTCTTTGCGACGATTTGATGGTTTTCCATTTCGACTAGCACAATTTCAAACTCAGCCATTCTAATCGTTTTATCGTAGATTGTCAACTAATACAGTTTACTTATTATATTGAGACTGCTTTGTGTCGCCGCGAGAAGTTCCAAATAAATACGTAAAGTAAATACGTATTCTCGTATGCAGCCTCAGCGATATTACTTTAGCAGCACCGCCAGCAAACAGACCGCTATCGATACACACTCCAACAAGTCCGATATTGTACACGTGGAGATCAAACATGTGCCCGTCCGGGTCCACAATCGGACACCTAAAATGTGTCAACCAGCCAGTGTGGCAGGAAAGATACATAGGCTTCGCGGGTGTAATCAATAATAGATCACTCTGTTCCACATTTGGGGAAAACTCGAACAAAATGTAAATCCAGCCCATGATGTGGGCAACTCTAGCGGAAGCTCAGCAATTGCTGCTGTTGGAGTCACAAGGTAAATTGATCTGAATAGTTGGGGTAAGCCTGATACCTCCAGGTCCTACACGCAGAATGTGTTGGCTTGAAGAAATCTCATCAATATATTGTGGTCAACTGAGAATTGTTCTAATTGACGAGGGTGCTATGTCAAGCTCATGTTGCAGGTTTCATCAAGATGAATGAGCTGAGTGTGGGTTCATTTTCGCGTATAATATGTGTGGTATTTGCCAAACATCAATGAAATCCTCAGTCGAATCTCATCGTTGAGTCATTCCATGTTGTACACACCAGTTGAAAGTTCAACTTTATCCAGGTCGCACCAACATCCACTATAAACACAAATGCCCGGAATGGCTACGAACAAATAATATGCAACCTTTAATAAACACCCAGCGACGCTAGAGTACGGAATTGGTAACGAGAAAGTCACAGCAAATCATGGTATCGTTGATAAATCACATCAGATAAATGCATCATTGATGAGATCATCGAGGTAATGCTCGGAGTTGTATTTGCAACAACACATTGAATCACAGCATTGATTACGCAAAGAATCGCATCACAAATCATAAATGGTGCTTTATACATCATCAATAATTTCCTGTATCAACGCGCGACATTAGTCGACAACCACTAACAAACCGATGCGGCCTCATTAATGACTACTCGTGCGTTGCTGCCCTCGCGAACCGATCACAAGAGTGTTTCAAAACGATAAACAAGATCGCGAGGTCACACAGTCCTCCAATGTCTTTTTCTTCCTTTGGTCCTTTCAGTTCTGCTTATTGTTTCTGTTTATATGCGCGTCTTTGTTCCGCTAGCTGCCTGTTCGTTTCTTCTTGTTTTCTACTGGCATATTTGTTTTGTTCTCTTCGAAATCTGCCGTATTTATTTTTCTTTTTCTTACCGTTTGTCAACAGATTTTCTTTTCTCTTGGGTTTTTGGTACATGTGGGCGAGTAATTGCGCACCTTTGTTAATGTTGCTGTTTTACCAATGTTCGTACAGATGGGATGGGAAGTGTAACTGCACGTCTTTGTTGCTGTTTCTCTACTTCTGTATGTATGCCGACAGCAGTGTCTTGTTGTGGGAAAGGTTTTCAAAGACAAACTGGTCATCTTGTTCATTATATGTTAGGTTCGGTGTTTACAGCATTGGGTCTTACACGGGTTATGGTGACAGTGGGAGATTATCAAGTGCCTCTATGATGTCTTCTTGAAGGCGAAATGTATCTTCTCTGATTACAACAACTGTTCTCTAATGACTTAGATGTATACTTGGATACATGTAATTGCATCTGGCAAGTGTTCAATGGATTGGGTTGTTCTGACAATTGGAGCAGGTTATATTTCTGTTCCCATCAGCAAGTCTTTGGTTTAAGCGATTTCTGTACCTATTCCGCCGTTTCACGCGTGGGTTTGAATATTGATGCAACCCGTCCTTCAAAGCCCACCTTGGATTCTTCCGGTGCATATTGTCGCGACTACAACACATATTTGACACGTTTACGGCCTGCTATAAAAGTTACGGATCATTCCCAAGTGTTCGATTGGTAGCAAAGAAATTTACGGTCCTTTCATGTCTACTGGTGACGCAAATCGGGTCTACAAACTCTCGGTGCTGCCGCTGCTACGTTAATAAAGATACTTCGGACACCACGACGCAAATACCTTAATATCTTTGGCTCCCTCTATGACCTATTTACAATTATTGCGGACATTAAGAAAAGCCTATATATCGCGTCAGAACCGCATGTTACAGAGTCGTCTAAAGCGCTTTTCTTTATCGACCACTGTCATCTCACCTGTCCACGTGGGTTCAAGTCTCAGGCTTGGCCAATGTGGGTTTGTGAGTAAGCTGACAGTTATTTCCAGTGGGTTGGTGATTCTTGCCGGTATTTTCCCAGGTTCGTCCTCCACCAGTTATTCTGGCCGCCATGTATAGCTTATTGTGTGCTGAAAATGGTATTAAACGCATAGCAACATGTTACCGACATGATCTCGTGTACAAAGTATCAAGTGATATCCTTATGCCTCAACCTACTTATATGGACTTCATCCACGACTTCAACGCGATCACGAAACCAGGTGTCGGAGAAAGAATCGCCAGAGGGATATCAAGGAGGGTATGAAGGCATAATTTGCACTAACTTTTTGCTAGCATGCTACTCATTAGAGGTAAAGCATATTTATATAATATACATGGACCCTTTTTACCACAATACGCGCAGTTATTGGTGGGTGACGCTGCTATTCAACAGTTAGTGAGCTAAGCAAAAGTCGCTCACGCGGTCTCTCTCGAGTGGCTTGCCAATCAAACATTGCGGTAAACGTACCCACCAGCGCCAAGAAAGATTTGATATGGTTTGATGTCAAAACGTCCAACAAAGTTCATTAGGCTGATATAAAAACTCGTTAAGCAATGGAGAAATCTAAGCTATTGGCTTTTAATCAATCAGTATCGGAGATGCGCTTACGCGTATTTACACACGTTCATCACCAACACCTATGTTGTAGTTGCACCTGGGCAAAGAGCTTCTGAGAGCCGTTGCTGGGTTCTTAATTAAACATACATCGCGACGAGGCCATTCTGGATTTAAGTGCACACTTGCGGAACGATTATTCTGACAACAGTAAGCGAATGAATTCTTAATTAATTGTAAAGTGACCTTTCGGTACTTAAATTAGTTATTTAAGTACAAATAATGAAACTACACTCACGACTGAGTTAAAATCCGCTGAGACGATTCAATTGAAGACTGCTACATTATCTACACAACCAATTCACAACCAACAGCCCTAAACCCACTCGGAAACACTTAATTTCAATATTTGTATGCATAGGTACCGACACGCCAACGTTGACGAGTTTTGCAAACTTCAGCTTGGCTTTTTAGCCTTGTACAGCTACAAGACTGAAATCGAAGACATTGCGTAGCTCAAATGCCGTAGCCACAATTGATCGTATCAGTTTGTCTTGGTTGCTACTGCTGTTGCACTCATGTACCTGATGGTTGTCTTCCGTGTGTGTAGTATTGTTCCACTAAAACTCGACTAAGTGCATTGGTTCATCGTCGCCCATACACACAAGTTGTTGGTGCAAGATACTCGATACAACTGTTTGGGACAGCGAGGTCGTATCTATCGACTACCAGATTGTTGGCCTAAGCATATCAACGACTCGCCATGAAAACCCCTCCTTGGATTCCATGTTCCAATGTTTCTGAGCTGATCCAACTCGACCTTGCTTTTATACAACAATGCGTCCCAGGTCATTCCCCCACGACTTCGCTTTTGCAGGGGCGCCTCTCGGTAACTCTGCTTTCTGCCCGTGAGCGATTGAAAAAAAAAAATCATGCACTCGCTTGTGATTCAAGGGTTAAGTTGCATAGTATAGAAGGATTTGACCTGAATTCAGTAATAAAATTCTAAAGGCCCATAATCATACTACTGGGCGTCATAAGCTCAACTTTCTACAGAAAATAGTATGTCACAGATGTAGCACCTTAGTTTCATATACATTAAAAAATGATCAGAAGTTCAGAAAACAACAAATACCCTAAGGGATTGATGCTGTAGCCCCCAAAAAAGAATTTTCATGTGTTCAAGATGAGACCATTGCTTCTTTTTAAATGCAAACTGTTTAAACCTTTGCTGATATTCTTGAGCAGTAACATTTTCAAATTAACCACTGTGGTGGCCATACTGGATTTAAGATCAATACCATTTTCATTTCAGACACACTAGACACAATTAGTAGATTTGTAGTTGAAACCGCATGTCAATATGACTATCCATTCAGAAGAATTGGTGTAAAGATTTTCAGCACGTTCACTGTGGTAGCCATATTGGATGTCTGCTGGGCACAATTTTATTTGGACGAACCTGATATCCATATATGCCACCCACCCACCCCAGAGGTAAGAGCGTAATTGCTAATAAAAGAGGCAAAAAAGAGCAATTTGGGCATGAAAACAGTAATCTATATATTACATGCCATACTTGCAGCACACTGTATAAACAAGATACATTTATTTTTGCTACTAACCTGGATCTGCTGCTGGTCAAAATTCTTATCACAAAGAGCACAATCCATGTGGATTAAAATCAGAATACAAACGCGATGCTGTGGAAAATTTCTAGAATTATTAATTGAGCTCGGCGGGATCGATCCTTTGAAAAAAAGCCAGAGTGTGTTCCTTAGCGTACCGCAAGCGATTCATGCCCGAGAAGACTGGCTGTCACTCGCCCTGAAACGACCAATTTTGTCAAACGGTGGAAATGTGGGAACATTAGTACGATCACCATTTGAAAACTAATCCCGAGTTTAAATGTATCGTGGAAAGGTACAAGCTGGTGGACCCTCTGAACCCACGGGACAGTTTGTATGGAGGACGGACGAATGCCACCTGTTTGCTGTACCACGCCGAGGAGACGAAATCAAATACTTGAACGTGTGTTCGCTGTATCCTTACATGTGCAAATATTGTCAAATTTCCGCAAGGCACCCACAGTTGCTGACGGCAATCATCGACCTGGACAATATTCGACAATACGAACGATTGATTAAATGTAAAATCTTGCCTCCCATGGACTTGTACCATCCCGTTTTACCTCACCATTGCAAGGAAAACTGATGTTTCTCTTGTGCGTACTTGTGCCGAAATGTGCAACCAATACCATCCGTGTAAGCACACCAGGAAGAACGCGCTTTGACATGAACGTGAGTCAGAGTAGAATTGTTTAAAACTCTGGACCGGGGATACCAGCTGTTAGAAGTGTACGAAATGTATCCACTTTCCCAAGGCAGAACAGTACCACAAAGGAGACGAGACTCAGAAAGGCATTATCGCAGACTACGTTGATGCTTTTTTGAAACTGACACAAGAAGTCAGCGGCTATCTTTGCTGATGCCACAGTCCCGAAGACCAAGAGAAATTCAAAGTGAAATACTTTGCGCAGGAAGGTATGACTTTAGATCACATCGAGAAAAACGAAAGTCGACGATCGTTTGGCAAAGTGACGTTAAATTGCTTGTGGGGCAAAATTGCACAACGACCTTGTGTACCCAAAACGGAGCATTTGACAGAACCTAACCCTACTTCCAGATGATTCACGACAGAACCAAATACATGAAACACGTGGACGTCCTTCGTGAGGACTTGAGATTAGACAATTACGAAGAAGAACTGGACTTTGTACAGGCCAACGAATTTGGAAAAGCCATCATTGCATCCTACTTGACAGCCAATGCGCGCTTAAAATTGCACGAAAATTTAGAACTGCTACGAGATCGTGTGCTGAATTTTGACACGGACAGTTGTATCTACATCGATCGCCTTGGTCACCGTCACCCTGACATCGAAGGAGACGTTTAGAAGCTTGGACGGACGAGAACCCCGACGACAAGACTCTATGTTTTGCTAGTGGCGGTCCCAAACATTACGGCTACGAATATCATAACCCAGAAGGAGAAGTGCACACCGAGTGTAAAGTTAAATGATTGACTCTCAATTATCTCACCAGTCAAGTGGTGAACTTTATTGTATTGAAAGAAGCTTTGCAATCTGGAGAGGATCATCCTTTTAAAGTGGCCACCTATGAACTACACAAGATTGTACGTTTAGCCAGACACAAAATCGTCAGTCGACCTTTGCAGAAACTGTTTAAAATCGTGTACCAGAAGCGAGTGCGGCTTCACAACCACTTCAGTTTACCTTACGGATACATCGATATTGGTCAGCATATAAAAAGGGAAAACATCTAAGCCCGATAGTTTAATGTAACAACAAACACCAAGGGAGAAAAATGAATCCTTTCGAACAGACATAATTCAAGTTCAGTGGTTGTCAAATGGAGTGCGATGCTGTGCCTTGCGATTGCAGAGATGCCGTACGCTGTGACCTCAGCAATTCAGTACAACATCATGGGAACTTCGCTATGCCTACTACTACTACTACTACTACTACTACTACTACTACTACTACTACACCTACCGTGAAAAACGATGATGTGCGTGTCAAACCTGATGGATGCGAAAGCGATGCTACTCGGTATCGTGGCCTCTTTACTGGTTTTCATTGTCAATGTCATCCTCAACATGAAACCATGCGGTTACCACCCTACGGATGTCATCCTTGCCTGAGCAAACTACTGCAGGTTCGCCGTAACCTCATCGAAATGAACCAGTGAAAGAAGAATATTCGTTCCTTGTGAGTTTGTCTGAATACTGCGACTTTTAAAGTCGTTTCCAAACCTTCCAAGGAAAATGGTCTAAATATCTGGGAGGACTTAACCCCGAAGAATTAGCCAGAGCCGGGTGTATCTACTTGGGATAAGGTGACAAAGTAAAGTGCTTCGGTTGCGGTGTGTCACTTCACCTGTGGGAGCAGAAAGATTCAGTTTACCTAGAACATGCTCGATGGTCTCTGCACTGTCACTACTTACCTTTAGTGGGACCACCTCAATAATCTCTTGATGGATATTTTACAAGAGAATATTCGCGATTTGCCTGTGGAGTTGAGAGAACGCATTTACCGAGAGTTTGTCAAAATACAAGTCAAACGCATCCTCTACGTCACCGAAGTTGGAACCACTGATACCTGAATAATATAAGAGGATTGATTCATTTCAAAGTGTTTCATTGGTCAGACATTGATGAATCACGTGAGATTCATAAAGTGTTGTATGCCACTCATTATACTTACAAGGTGACCATAGTACACCGAATTCAAACGGAAGACTTAGAGGATTATCAAAATGTTTTACACGAACAAATCTTGGTTCAAGATGAATCTTCATTGCGACGTGTGCTGTGTGAGTTAGTGACTAAACAATTTTGATACGGCACAGAAACAAAACTGCTTCTGTTCAAAAAGCACATGTATTACCTTCAACAAAAGAGGTTTTAAAGACTTGCTACCATGCCACGATCTTTATCATTAATGATACAAAAATTGCCGTGGAAGGAAATCAATGACAGAATTCAGACTGTATAGGATTACCAACGCTTTTTTTACGAGCACTGAGTCCATTCAATTTGGGCCGTCGTGTGGTGTGTGTCTTAGTGACTTCCTTTCTTGGATTTCGTTTACCAGCCGATTCCTTGTGGACTCTTTACGATCTGTACCTCACCAACTTCAACGTTCCCTCTAAGCTGCGCTCGCGCGCGGCTACACAACTGCTCAGACATCACTGCGCAGCTGAATTGTTCTCCGCGCAGCAGATCAAAATTACCAAATATTCAATCCAACATTAATGCTAAAATCTCTCCAAAATTATAAATCTTGTTGCAGTAAGAAGACCTTACTAACGCTAGACGGATTGAAATTTTGGCGGAATGCTCGCCAATCAAATCCCGCTAATAGCATCCAATCAAAGGACGTCGTTCAAATTCCCCTGGCCAACCACAAGCGGTGTATGTTGCATTGTCGGTTTAACTTATGGGAATATATTTCGCTTTGAATATAAACGCGCCATTCTGATACTCCTTCTTGAGAAGTAAAGTCTGTTTTATCATCGGCAAAGCAAACCGCAAGAAAGTCCACCGGAGGAAAAGTTCCGAGGAAGCAACTGGCAACCAAGGCTGCTCGTAAGAGTTCATTTCATTCAATTTGGATACTTGCGTTGAATGATTGTTGCATTTTAATTTAAACAATTGATTTTTATTATATTTTTTTTATTATATTTTTTCATCTTATTATAATGTCAATACGAAAACGTGAAGATGTCGCAGACACAAAGCATATAAAAGCGGCCACTAGTACTTTTAAATCAGCATGGTTGAAAGAATTTGTTGAAACCGAAATGGTAGAATCGAAAATTTCGCAGCGTGTGCAGTCAGGAAAATATTTTTCATTTTTCTGAGGTCGACGGCGTTGTTTGTAAAACATGTGCCGAGGCTAAAGTGAGTGGTGATTTTGCGAATGGAAAAACTTGGGATATGTTGAAATTGGATTATCTAAAGAGACATATTACACAGAAAATCCATTTGGACTCAATAGCGAAATTGAAAAGAACTGGAATCAACTTCTTCCTGACGGAGTCAAAGGATGATCGACAGATGCGAATCGAAGTGAATGATCGCCAACGAAATAACGGTGGGCAAGTGAATATTCTTATTGATAATGTCTTGTTGGCCCTCTCAATGAACGCTTCAGTGCTGTCGGTAACGGATATTCATGATCACATGGCTAAATATTTGAAACTTCCTGATAGCTGGAGAAGTAACAACTATGCATTTGAATTTCTTGCATGTATCGACTCGGTTGTCAAAGAGATATGTATGCAGGAAATTCGAGAGTCTAAATTCCATGCACTTATTGTAGACGAAAGCACAGACATATCTGTAACCAAAATGCTAATCATATACATTAAATATCGTCCTGCAGGAACGAAGTGTCACCGAACAGTGTTTGCTGACATGGTAAAACTGACAGCCTGCTACAGTGGGTCTATTTTTTTCTGCAATCAAGGAGTTTTATATGACGAATAATCTTGATTTTCATAAGATGGTCATGTTTACATCAGATGGGGCATCCGTTATGCTAGGAAGAAGAAATGGCGTGGCTGCACTGATCCGTGCCGAATTTCCCCATCTAACTGAGTAGCATTGCGTGGCACACAGAGAAGATCTAGGAATCGATGACGTGTGGGGAAAAGTTTCTCTTATGAAAAATATTGAGACATTACTATGGACCGTCTGCACTTTTTTTAGCCGATCGAGTGTCAAAAAAGCCACATTTGAAGAGCTCGCTAACGTCTCCGATGAAATGTTGTCTCCTTTAGGCCACTGAATGAGGTGAGATGGATGTCTCGACATTTTGCTGTTAAAGCTTTGATGAAAAACTGCACAATTCTAATATAATATTTTCAGAAGCATGTCGAGGAAGATAATGATCCGGTTACAAATTATTGTTTAAAAGAACTCCAAAACCCTCAAGTTCACGTCGCTTTAACTGTCTTGAATGAAGTTTTAGCTGAATTAGCTGATTCGTGTACAGTTTTCCAGAGAAGCTGTATATTAACCATAGAGGCTGTACAGTTTGCCAAAGCAAACATTTTTAAACTGAAATCACAATATTTGGAAGAAAATGAAGTTCATTGGAGCGACGCTGTGACGATGCTGTTTTCAGCAACTGATTATGAAGACACAGATGCAGCTGCGATCTTAAGGTTTATAAAGCGTGTTTGCCTGCACTTGCAAGAAAGATTCCCAGATGGCGAATTAAGAGAGTGGGCAGCGTTTGATACTCAGGCGATTCAGAATCAAACAAACTTTGATTACGGGAAAGCTGAACTAAGCAAATTAGCGACGAATTACGAACATTTACTAGGCCTAACTGGAGAAACGACACATGCAAAGCTTCAATCGGAATATAATCATCTAAAATTTATTTTAAAGGAAAAACTCCAATCTGGAAGTTTAAAAACTTTTGCGGATGTTATTTGCTTCGTGCTAACAGAGGAGAAGTTTTCAACCATGGTGACATTTGTGGATATATGTGGTACATTTCAAGCTTCGAGTGCTGATGCTGAACGTGGTTTTAGTCTGATGAACAATATCAAAACAAAACTGCGTAACAGACTTGAGATTGACCATTGGACATGATTATGCGAATTAAATTTATCTAACAAGTGGACAAACCGTGGATCTTGATCGGGTATACAGATTTTAGAAGGGTAAAAACATAAACAGAAGAGAGCACACTATATAGACATTATAGGTAACCTTGTTCTTACTCAATTTCTTTTCAAAGTACAAACTACGAAAATTATATAAATTAATCATAAAAAAAATTGTTGATTTAATTTTTCTATTACGTGTTGACTCGTAATAATTATAGTGTATTATGCATTATTGTTTGCAGTTTGCACGATGTTTTATGATGATTTAAACATTTTGCTCAAGTCACCGTAATGCTTGCACAATACAGCCCGCATAGCGCGCACATCTACCAGTCGCTTAGAGGGAACGTTGCTCACAGTACCACCAAAAACATGGGGTGGTACCTTTAAATGCACATAAGAGACTGATTATGTTAATAGCCTTGAGCTTTCATCTCGATACTTCTCTACCTCTACAGGAAATAAAGATTTGTCAACTTTTAGTCACAGTAGATGTTTACGAAGATGTGTGAGTAACCTATGATTTCCACCCTCACTGGCTAGATGTACGTGATTGAAAAAGTATTGGTTCATAGGCTTGGACAAAAATACTGCAAACTATACCAAAGATTTCTGATCATGACTTACAACGTTCAGAGGATAAAGTAACTTTTAAACCTGTGTTGACCGCGGTGCCAGAAGAACCTGACACCGAGAAAACCCACCCCAATCAGGACAGGACTGTCATTTCATGGATATTCCCGAAAAGCCATTCCGGGAGGACGCCAGTGTGACTGTGCCAAGTGGTGTAGGGACTCTGAGAACATTACCCAGTGTCCATTGGACACCACACCTTCGTCACACAAAAAAATGTTGAACAGTGACTTGTTTATATTCCACTTTTATCGTTCTGATGTATACTTATTGATGAACTTAACCATTTGGCTATTATGTATTTTGTCTTTCATGTTCAGTTTTAAAAATGTCTTGAAATAAACGTGTCCTGAAAAAGTATAAAAACTCTTGTCTTGTCAGTCTTCGTTTCAAAAGTGACATTCCCTGCACTTTTGCTTCCTCTGCTGTCTCTGCTCCCTCTTCCTCCACTTTCAAAGTCATCTATGAAAACTTAGATCGTGCCAGTTGGGAGGCCTTGTATCTTCCTCATCCCTTTAACATTGTTGGACCGAGCGGTCCAGGCACAACTGAATCTCTCAAACATAAAAACCATTTGATCGATCGTCTACCTCAACGTATCGTGTGGTATTACAAATAGTTGCAATCGGCGTACAGTCTTCTACGAGAAAGTCAAGGCGATTGTATTGTGTTTGTAGAAGGCATTCCTGGAGAAGTCGACGGGATCGTGTCTGACCCCAGTCAAACACATCTGGTGATCTTCTACGACGTGTTAGGAGAAGACGAAGAAATTAAACTGTGGTTTACGCGCAAAGGGCATCATTGTAATGCCAGTGTCGTCTACATCATCCACAATTTGTTTCAACAAAGTAAAGCCCATTGCACCATCAGTCTCAATGCTTCTTACGTGGTCTTGTTTAAAAGCCCTAAAGATAAATCGCAAGTGCAAATGTTAGCCAAAAAGTTAGGAACTCCTTGGCTGACTCATGTGTACGAAGATTCCACTCAAACCCATAATCCTATTTACTCGTGGATTTAAAACCCACCACTCCCGATTATTTGCGATTTCCTACCCATCTATTTCACCACTGGAGCCAAGATGGAGGGCCTGTCGTGTACACGTCCCCATCGACTTTAAAAAATCAATGAAAACCCCGGCCACTTTTGGTCTGTCTCTGGCATCGTCAACATGACGTCCCTTCAGTCTCATCTCCCCGTCAAATTGATTTGTGCCTTGTACGTCATCAGTCGCGAAAAAAATCCACAAATACGTCTTACAGCACATGGTCAAATCGTACAACCAATCTTACCACTGGAGCATTGGATGTGGCCCACAAAAAGTGACTCCCGACAAGGAAGTGGCCGTCTTTGAGCGCTAGTTTGGTACGTCCCCGACTACGACTGTTCCCAAGAAATTTGGAGTGTAAACGACGGGAGATGGGGTCGGCATTGTAAAAACAAACGCACTTTCAACAAAGGTTACTTACCCAACTGGAACACAAAATTGTTTCGTGTCACTTGACGGTGCGGTCTCCAGCTTGTTTTGCTACTCCTTTAGTCTGGACTTAACAGGAAAAAACATGTATTCACAGAACATGGATCACACTACATACCCCTATTACTGTTATAGTGGGGCATTAAAACCTAACTAAAGTGTGTTAGACAGATGAATGAACATGAGTAAAACTACATACCTTTATTACTGTTACGATGGGACATGAAATCCTAATTAAGGTGTGATAGATAGATGGACACTACCTGTCTGTATTACCATTATGACCATCCAAATTTATAATGGACATACATTACAGACATAGACCCAGATCCAACTTTACAACATATATCACTTTTATATCTTACCGGCATAGCCCCAGATCCGACCTTACAATGTACATTATTACTGCCACAGACTAAGATCCAACTTTATAATTTACATCATTACCAGCATGGACCAAGATCCAACTTTATAATGTACATCATTACCAGCATAGACCCTGATCCAACTTTATAATGTACATCATTACAGGTATAGACCCAGATCCAACTTTGCAATGCACATCATTACCAGCATGGACCCAGATCCAACTTTATAATGTACATCATTACAGGCATAGACCCAGATCCAACTTTGCAATGCACATCATTACAAGCATGGACCCAGATCCAACTTTATAATGTACATTATTGCCAGCATAGAGCCAGATGCAACTTTATAATGTACATCATTACCGGTATAGTCCCAGATCCAACTTTATAATGTACATCATTACCTGCATAGGCAGAGATCGATTTGTTCATATTATAAATTTAAGCCAAGATGGCATAGGTCCTGAACTGCATTTAAATTTATTTACTCAGTTTACTCCAACTTGGTCAAACTCGGACCAGAAATAAAATATTTTGAATGACAACTAGCTGAAACCATATGACATGAAATCGACTCATTAATATATGTGGCTCATGCTAATTACTGTCCTCATTAATATCTGTGTTTCTTGCTAATTACTGGACTCATTAATATCTGTGGTTCTTGCTAATTATTGAACTCAGGTAAGATCATAATCATATAAGCCTATAATGCAAGTCTGCAAATTCAACCCTTCATTGTATATGCATCTTGAGCATATATTCCAATTTTGAGCATTTGGATCAAAATGTGGTTTGACTGCTCTGGTGGACTATGCACGGTTTTGAGTATGATTTGATTGGTTGTTTTTTAAATTATATTATTTACGATTGTTTGTTTCAGGCCACACTGATCTCGTTGAATTCTCTTTCTAAAGAGTCCTGGATTCATACAAAACGACAAAAAAAAAAATTTAAATTATATTATTTACGAAAAAAAACGTACAATACGGTTGTACGGCCGTACGCTGACCAAAATAGAACAAAATGTACAAATTACTGGTAAACCGTACTAGTTGACACCTATGCTGTGAAATGTGTCACATGACTAAATCAGATCTTGGTAGAAACTCTGTACTGGACTAAGAATGTGTCCATAGGACATGGATGCTCTGCCAATATTATGCAACTGAACTGAAAAATTCAAAGTCAATAGGGGCCATAACTCAGTAAAATGCAGTTGGAAAACAATTAAAATCAAGGGGCCTAGAGAGCTGCAACTCTGCCAATTTGGTTGTTAGAATTAAGTATCAAATAATGTTAAATATATGATGTTGTCTCCCTTGGTTTGTTTTATAATGAAGTGTCTGATGTAGACTATAGCATGTTTAAGATAGACTTCGCTGACAAATATAACACAGAATAAAAAAGACCATTCACATTTTTCTATACATGCATAATGAACATTTGTAAAAAAAATTACAAGGCAGTAGATAGTTTTAGGACAGAAAAATGTCCCTTGAAAAATATCTTTCTTTCTTGTTCTATATTTACCTCGTCATGAACAGAATAAGTGAATATGCAATCATCATTTGGTCCATTCAAAAGTATCTAAGAGTTCCATTTTTCATACACATTATATATTGGTCCATTGAAAGGTATAAAAGTGTCCCATTTTTCATATACATTATATATATATATATATAGTGCATTCAAAAGTATTCAAATGTCCCATTTTTCATACACATATATTTGGTGCATTCTAAAGTATATGTGTCCCATTCTTCATATACATTATATATTTGGTGCATTCAAAAGTGTGCAAGTGTCCCATTTTTCATACACATTTTATATTTGGTGCATTCTAAAGTATGCAAGTGTCCCATTTTTCATACACATATATTTGGTGCATTCTAAAGTATATGTGTCCCATTCTTCATATACATTATATATTTGGTGCATTCAAAAGTGTGCAAGTGTCCCATTTTTCATACACATTTTATATTTGGTGCATTCTAAAGTATGCAAGTGTCCCATTTTTCATAGATAACATGAACATAAATGAACATAATAAGAGGCAACAATGTCTCTCTTTTGAGATTTTTTCCATCTATATTTACCACTAAGTTTTATTATTTGATCCCAGATCTTGTGTTTTCAAAGTGGATGCTTCCACTGCATCACTCAATGCTCTTGAAACCCCACCCACCCATTTCTCCAAAACATGCATGGCAGTGATAGTGGTACATCTTGGAGAGCAAACCTCATCCGTCAGCTTGCCTGGATGCTTTATTTGTATGCATGGTAGTGATCATTGTGTATCCTCGAGAGCAAACCTCCTTCAGAGTGCCTGGATGTTTATTTGTATGCGTGGCAGTGATAGTGGTGCATCTTGGACAGCAAGTTTCATCCTTCAGCTCATTTGTCTCAAAACCATTTTGCTGTATGAAACCTGTATGAAAAAGAGAAAACAAAAGATTTACTGTGGTTAACATTAAGTGCTATAGTACTGTGATTCTTCTTCTTGTCTTTTAAACAGCAGACATTTAATCCTTGATATCAAAGACACAAGAGTCCCTGTAAGCAACTTACACTCTACTGTTGACAATTAATATGTGTATGTAATTGCTATAATCTCTAATAAGTGCTATAAGTGTATGTAATTGATATGAACTCTAATAAGTGTTGTAAGTGTATGTAATTGATATGAACTCTTTTGTTGTTGTTGTTGTTATAGGGTTTAACGCCATTTTTCAGCACAAGATAGGCTATACATGGCGGCCAGTATTAATGGTGGAGGAAGAACCCTGGAAAATCCCGGGAAGAACCACCGACCCACAAGAAGCTACTGGCAGGCTTTCTCACGTACCCACGTTAGCCGAACCTGGACTCGAACTCACGCAGACAGAGGTGAGATGGCAGTGATCCGTAACGGTCAACGCTTTAGACCACTCGGCCACTCGGGGCCCCGATATGAACTCTAATAAGTGTTGTAAGTGTATGTAATTGATATGAACTCTAATAAGTACTGTAAGTGTATGTAATTGATATGAACTCTAATAAGAGATACAAGTGTATGTAACTGCCATGAACTCTAATAAGAGCTATAAATGCATAAAATTGCTATAAACTCTAATAAGAGCTATAAATTTATATAATTGCTATGAACTCTAATAAGTGCTGTAAGTGTATGTAATAGATATGAACTCTAATAAGTGCTATAAGCGTATGTCATAGATATGAACTCTAATAAGTGCTATAAGTGGATGTCATAGATATGAACTCTAATAAGTGCTGTAAGTGTATGTAATAGATATGATCTCTAATAAGTGCCATAATTGTATGTAATAGATATGAACTCTAATAAGTGCTATAAGTGTATGTAATAGATATGAACTCTAATAAGTGCTATAAGTGTATGTATTTGATATGAACTCTAATAAGTGCTGTAAGTGTATGTAATAGATATGAACTCTAATAAGTGCTATAAGTGTTTGTAATATGAACTCTAATAAGTGCTATAAGTGTATGTAATAGATATGAACTCTAATAAGTGCTATAAGTGTATGTAATAGATATGAACTCTAATAAGTGCTATAAGTGTATGTATTTGATATGAACTCTAATAAGTGCTATAAGTGTATGTATTTGATATGAACTCTAATAAGTGCTATAAGTGTATGTATTTGATATGAACTCTAATAAGTGCTATAAGTGTATGTATTTGATATGAACTCTAATAAGTGCTATAAGTGTATGTATTTGATATGAACTCTAATAAGTGCTATAAGTGTATGTATTTGATATGAACTCTAATAAGTGCTATAAGTGTATGTATTTGATATGAACTCTAATAAGTGCTATAAGTGTATGTATTTGATATGAACTCTAATAAGTGCTATAAGTGTATGTATTTGATATGAACTCTAATAAGTGCTATAAGTGTATGTATTTGATATGAACTCTAATAAGTGCTGTAAGTGTATGTAATAGATATGAACTCTAATAAGTGCTGTAAGTGTTTGTAATATGAACTCTAATAAGTGCTATAAGTGTATGTAATATGAACTCTAATAAGTGCTATAAGTGTATGTAAATGCTATAAACTCTGGGATAGACTGTATGTAAAAGGATTAATTTGTGACTTCTGTCTCTTTTATATAATGTAAACCAAGACTGCCAGTACAATTTAAATAATGGAAATAACAGTTATAGGAAAGCTTGAACACTTTACAACCTGCTATTTAATAACTGACTGTGACAAGTATTCTTCTCGCAAAAACTAATGTGATCTCAAATTCTGGATTGGCTGTGTATATGTTCTGTCGATAAATACCTGTGTGATATCAATAAATTCTGGATTGACTATGACAGGTTTTCTGTTGGTAAAAACCAATGTGATCTCAATTAATTCTGGATTAACCATACATTTTGTATAGGTAAAAACCAATGTGATCTTGAAAAATTCTGGAGTGACTGTGGTAGGCTTTCTGTTGGTAAAACCCAATCTGATCTCAATTAATTGTGGACTGACTGTGACAGGTAACCTATTGGTAAAACCAATGTGATCTCAATAAATTCTGGACTGACTGTGACAGGTATTCTGTTGGCAAAAAACAATGTGATCTCAATAAATTCTGGATTGACTATGAAAGGTATTCTGTTGGTAAAAACCAATGTGATCTCAGTTAATTGGTAAAAACCTATGTGACCTCAATAAATTCTGTATTGACTGTGACAGGCTATCTGTTGGCAAAACCCAATGTGATCTCAATAAATTCAGGATTGGGTGTGACCAGTTTTCTGTTGGTAAAACCAATGTGATCTCAATAAATTCTGAATTGATTGGATGCTCAACTAAGGAAAGATATCCACCATTTTGCACAAACTTAAATACTTGTACATTTCACAAGTGATCAAGCTTGACATGTTCACACAAACATGTTGCAAGAATGGCATACTGTGAATGTCACAATTTATAACCTTAATGCAGTTAACATTTCCATATATAGCCCCTATTAGGGTATGACATTTGTACCCAACTCTAAACAACCAACTGGTCATAGAGACCATGCACATGACCTTTAATTATTAAAATCAAAGTATATATATATATATATATATATATATATATGGCAAACTGTTTATGAAGTTTAGTGGAAAAAGATGAAGTACACAAATTATAATCTAAAGACAATATTTCTTAATTCAGGTTGTAGTGACATTTCCAGCCTAACATCTATAGCTTATGTTCTTCTCATAAAATCAAATCACCTTCAAAGTTTGATGTTATATTGTTTTTCAATTAAAGACATTTTAAATTAATTTTTGACATAGTGACCTTTACCTTTGAACCACAAAATACACATGCTAAATCCTAATATATGTGCAAGCTAACTACAATCTCAATGTTTGTGCTATATAGCTTAAAGCAGTGTATATAAATAATATTTCTGTGATAGAATATTGTGACTCCGACTTCAACTTTTGGCCCAGAATTAGAAACGTACAAATTTAAAACATAAATAAACATGGTACAAATTTAATACATACATATATTTACAAATAGTGCAAATTTAATACATATAAATACAAATAGTAGACATTTAATACATATAAATACAAATAGTAGACATTTAATACATATAAATACAAATGGTGCAAATTTAATACATATAAATACACACAGTACAAATTTAATACATATAAATGCAAATGGTACAAATTTAATACATATAAATACAAATGGTACAAATTTAATATATATATATATATATATATATATATATATATATATATATATATATATAGTGTCAATTTTTATAAACCAAGAGTTCATTTACATGCATGTAAAGCCGATGCTATACTCATGTCTGTGACCCTCTTGACCAGGCTCCAGTTTTATCATATCTCTAAAATTTAGATTGAGATTTTACATTATGTTACTTATGATACTTAAAACAATATCAGGATTATTATGTGGTGTCTATTCTATATTTCCTCATATGACATGCATCATGGAACATCAGGCCTATTTTTCATCCCCTCTTATGACCTGCAGCATGGCACACCAGGTCTATTCTTTAATCCCCATTACAACATGTAGCATAGAACATCAGGCCTAATGCATATCCAATCTTATGACATGCAGCAAGGCACATCAGATCTATTTTATATCCCCTCTAATGACATGCAGCAGGGCACATCAGGTCTGTTCTGTATCCCCTATTACAACATGCAGCAGGGCACATGATATCTATTCCATATCCCATCAGTAGCATGCAGCAAGGCACACCAGGTCTATTCTGTATCCACCATTACAACATGCAGCAAGGCACACCAGGTCTATTCTGTATCCACCATTACAACATGCAGCAAGTCACACCATGTCTATTCTGTATCCACCATTACAACATGCAGCAGGGCACATCAGGTCTATTCTATATCCCCAGTCTCGCAGGTCACATTGATTGTGAAGTGTTTTGTGGTGGAACAGTTTAAAAAGGACGTGATGGAGTAATGAAGGTGTAATTGCTATTGAGATGTAGTGAGGAAAATATGGTCTAGGAATGACTGGTGCTTATAGAGAGCTGTAAGGTACCAATACAATTAGGACATATCAGATTTTGCACAAAAGTATAGCTTACTTACCTGGTCAGAATAAACATGTTTATGACTTTGTTTTACCCTTTTAGAGAAAAATTATATATAGGGTTTAATGATATGACAGCACAATAATAGCTATATTGTGCAGTTTAAAATGAATGTTCTACAACAGTAAATAAAAAGGATTGCAAAAAAAAAAACACTTCAGAAAAATAATACCTTCAAAATAAAAATTAACACATGATGGAAAATTAAAGCATATGTTAAAACCCTGTACAATTTAAATAAAATCTAAGATAATGGTAAACTAAGAGGCCCAATTTGACCTGGTATCCATCAATTGATTGGTAGACATATTTCAGCTTGCAAAGGCAAATCTATAAACATATAGAAACCGTGAAACAAAAAGAAGAGTTGTTCCACTATCTATTAATGTTGGTGTCACTTTTCTACTTTACTAGATCATATACATCTAGATAATAACTTTTTCAGCATAAAAAAATCAAATCAATTAAACAACAAGCATGTTTCCATGGTCTTTCACACCTAATCATCCAACAATGCATCTAATTACATCATCATCCAAAAAAACATCTATTTACATAATGTTTCATATTCTGATACATACCAGCAATGTCTGGTTCACTAGTTTAATGGCCAAGCCTCGAGACATTGCCATTTTGACATTGCCATCAGATATGGCTTCAATGCTGCAAGGGCCAAACAGAACATATATGAATCATATTTTTATATTGTATTTAATCATTTATAACGTATATTCAAATATAAATAATGTCAACAAATATTTCAAAATTCACCTTCACATCATGGTCTGTGATCTTTGCTACACTTATGGTCTTATGCAAACAACATAGCCCCTGATCCAACTGAATAGTGTTCGCTATTTGTTCATATTAACAATATAAGCTGAAAAAAGGGTAGTTCCTGATCTGCCAACAAAGTTAAGTGCTGGAACATCTGAGTCTATGCTGGTTTGTGATGTGGTTAAATAATATCTTGAAAAAGGTTGCTAGGTGACGTGGCTAGCAATATGATGCAGCTGAAGTGAAACATTCTAAGTCAACTTAGTCCATAACTGAGCACAATGCAGATGGAAAACAGTTAAATTTAAACCTGACCTGGCTCTATTTAGCCAAAAGATGAAGATTTTCACTCTCTATTATCTGATAGATATCAACTTGAT
The DNA here is from genome assembly GCA_016617855.1 of Megalonaias nervosa. Classification (NCBI taxonomy): domain Eukaryota; kingdom Metazoa; phylum Mollusca; class Bivalvia; order Unionida; family Unionidae; genus Megalonaias; species Megalonaias nervosa. The sequence goes on along the minus strand of JAECUM010025784.1, from coordinate 49,106 downwards.
AAATATTGAAAATGTTCATGAAGTTCTAAAAACCACTCTGTGTGTGTGTGTGTGTGTGTGTGTGTGTGTGTGTGTGTGTGTGTGTTTTGGATTTATAACTTAGCATTTTTCTGAAACCATTTTCCTTTTTCAGTCACAGCGATCTTGACTGCTGACCCCCAAATAGACAGAATTCTTTTTAAGCCATGTGCAAAACATTGACAAAATTTGATAATTGCAGATTGCAGAGACCTCACGTCTTTGTGCAGAAACTATCTGCTTCCTTTCAGTTGCACTGACCTTGACTTTTCATCTTTTGACCTAAAAAAATAGGCTCATTTCTTCCTGTTAATGTGTCAGACCCATTTTACTTTTCTCTGTCAATAACTTTTACATTTAATCTTTTCGCCCAAAATCAAAAATGTATTTCCTTATACCAAGAACAAGCTATCCAAACTCTTACATAACTTTTGATGGTAGACAACTCAAGTTACTGTGCGGAAACCATTTTCATTCTTTCATTCAGTGATGCTGACCTTGAGATTTTGACCACAAATCAATAGAGTTCATCCTTATCCCAAGAGCTAACCAACCACAAAGTTTAGCAGATGTCGATGAAGAACTGGAGTTATTTGTGGAAACCATTTTCTTCTTTCAGTCAATGACCTTGACATTACACCATTGGACCCCAAAATCAACAGGATCTTCCCAAGCTTCATTTGCAAGCAATCCACAAAGCTTTGTATATGCAGATGATACATAGCTGAAGTTAATGTGTTGAAACATTTTTCCTTCTTTCTGTCAATGACCTTGACCTTTAGCCAAAAAAAAACAGAGTTCTTCCTTATGTGAAGCAGAACATATCCATAAAATTCTGGTCACTATCGATGGTGAACTCAAGTTAGTTTCTGGTAGCCAGTTTTCTCTTTGAATCACAGTTCATTTGAAGTTTGCCCATTCAACCACAAAATTAATAGGGTCTACCTTACCAAATGTGTGACTCTTCTGCACAAAATGGTAGCTATAGATGCTGAAGAGCTCAAGATATGGTACAGAAACTATTTGTCTTCTTTTAGTCAGTGACCCTGTCCTTTGGGTTTTTGAGCCTAGAACAGATAGGATTTGCCCTTACCCATAGTGCAAGCCACCTACCAAGTGTTGTATCTGTAGATGGTAGAAAACTCAATGTATTTTCCAGAAAAGAAAATGGTAGCAAACATCTGGCAGAACATCATCATAACATAATATGTTCTGCCTCAAGGTGGGCTTTTCAAATGTGTCAAAGAATTCCAGAAATATGTGGAAATCCTCACGTTGTTCATAGATATAAAACAAGACTAATGTCAGGAAAGTTCTGGATATTATGGCTTTATTTGAATCTTTACTGCTTTGTGTTTTATTTGCTCTCTTTTCACATTTACATTTCTGCTATCATTTCAAAGTCTTGTATTTAAAGCCATTTTAAATGGCATCACAAACAACTACTGGTGCTACTTTAAAAATGTGTTTCTGCAAATGTCCTGAGAAATGGATAAAGATAATTCTTTTTACATGAGCTTCAATAATTTAATACATTATTTTTTACGCAGTAAAACAGATTAAATGCATTTCATTCATTGTTGTCATTTCGAGGCTTTTACAATATAAATTCCTTCCTTCACCACTTATTTTGGGCATCGTATACAGCCTATCTTTTGCTGAGAAATGGAGTTAAACCCGAAGACAAAAAGAACAATATTAATAATATAATAAATATAGCTACCAATTGTAAATAAAAATACCTACTAAATAATTTAAGACTTCTGAGTTAATAATAATAATAATAATAATAATAATAATAATAATAATGTTAGGAAGCAACATTATTACTAATGTTATTATTAGTATTATGATTATCATTATTAACAACTTTATCAACAAAGTTGGCTACACACACATTACAAATGCATACATCTTAGTCTTCTCTGTTTATACAGGCCATGAAACTGATATTGTCACTTGTTATACATTTTGTTTGCATTTCATTTACACTTAATTTGAATTCAAAATGCATTAAAAATTATGTAAATGTTAGAAAATGACATAAACTAATATTGTAATGAACAAATCTAGATATTGCAATTAAACGGTAATCATGAATATCTGCACTAGTGATAAAGATATGAATGCCTGATCAATATAAAATAGAAAATAAGATTCTGTTGTAGTGAAGTTATTATACATTATTTGCCTGTGGTCTAAGCAAGTTATCACACTGGTTATCAATGGAATATAAAGTTGATCACTTGACCATTTTGCACTCGTCCAACCCGCTGAGGGACTGGCATTTTCCATGACCAAAAGGAATAGTCCATCTTTTCTCCTATATTTTTTGCCCCTCAACACCCAGCAAGTGCTTGTCCTTTGCATTTTACGTTGGATTACCAAGGCATTTATAACCTGTCAAAAACAAAGTCACCAAACGAATTTAACCTGGTCTATTCATTTTCAATCTGAAGATATTTGCATAAATAAGAAAGACTTTGATTAACAAAGATATGTTAGAATGTATTCTACCGGTAAATATGTTTTGCAGAAATATAACTTTCTTTCAATTAGAGAAAGAAGTAATACGAAAGGAAATCATCCAATTAAGTCGGTTGTTTAATTGTTTACTTAATTATATTCCTTTTTAAGTTGCTAGTTTTATTTTGATGGCGAATATCGATGCTGATCCCTCTCCCCTCAGAATAGGAGACAACAAGGGCCAGCACTCTGTCTCCAACCTCATACTTTTGTTTCTGCATATTCGAGGGGGGGGGGACCATACGGAAACTATAAAACAAAGTGTGTGTGTGTGTGTGTGTGTGTATATATATATATATATATATATATATATATATATATATATATATATATATATATATATATTATATCGTGCTCTTAGACGTAGGGTAAATAATCAAGATATATACACATATCAACCATATCTGTTGATATGCCACTTATTTTCTCAGGACAATAATCATATTACATCAATTTGGCAATTTGTAAGAGATCACTGCTTAAGAATTACCATGAAAAAGTGAAGTATAATCATTGGGGATGGGGAGGTGGGGGGTTGGATAGATCGCTCTTACTAGAAACTATGTGAAAGTATGCGTAAATACGACACAATCCCCACCCTACTTCCTAAAAAGCATACTCTAAATAGAGACGAACAGATCATAAATAGATAATACAGCCAAAATAAATGAACGAATAAATAAATAACTTCTAACACAATGACAAAGATTCGAAATCAAAAACATAAGATTTGCCCAAAATAGTGTTTGATAACACACCACGATGTAGCAAAGTAAGAATCACGGATGATAAGAGACCATTCTATCTTTGGTGACACAATACAATGCAACAAAACGCGTGGCAGGGGTTATGTTCCCTATGTAAGAGTGGAGAATAATGAGAAACTATTCTATTAAGGAGCTACACGAGGTAGCCAGACCCAAACAGGAATGCCAGGAAACAAGGGCATAGTATAATATATGATGTATAACATAACAAAGAAACGAATGGATACACTAATGCATGCTAACAATTACGAGTCGAAAATATACGTCATATAAAAATTCAGTACATAAAAAACTTTGCCTTATTACCATTGATTAAAAGGAACACATAATGGAATTTGACGGAAAATTACCAATGCTAACGTCTACACGGGATAATTACACTTGCACATCAAACGAAACAGTAAACATATAAAATTATAGTCCCCAAACCCAACGCATCGATATCTGGAAATGATTACTATTGTTCTTCATAAATACCTTTAGGGGTGGAAACCATTCACAAGGTGTAATGCCTGTGGAGTGGAGTACAAACCTATTTAGTCACATAGTTTAGAATTAGGGACAGAAAGAATGGAAACATGGAAATGGGAACCGAATAAGTACGTCATTAGTCAGCAGCAACAAACTATCTCAAATTCAGCTTCTTTCTAAGCACAATAGTGTCTTGGAACCAATTAACATCAACAAGTGCAGAAGCTCCTGACTTTGTATCTTCTTTCTACGCACTATAGGGTCTTGGAACAAATTAACATCAACAGTTGTAGAAGCTCCAGACTTGGTATTTCACAAACAGGAGCGTTCCAACATCTCATTCTAATGCAATAGTTAGCTGCAAGTAAGACCTTGTGATCTCAGGGCTGTGCCGGTTGGGGTTCATTTATCTCATCTCTGCCACGGTAGACGGATTCGTCTGAGCATGAAGGGGCGAATACGTAGACTGACACTCTTACACTTACTTTAACCTTTTCTAGTATTACTCTTCTATCCGTTCTGCCAGTCTTCCTTCCTTGACCACTCACCACCAGTTGCTTAATAGTCAAGTGTGACTATGCCAAAAGATAGATAGATAGATAGATACATAGATAGATTATCAAAACAAGAAGAACCCCATTCCAAAATATTCGCAAAATTCTTTGTTTTGTTTTTTGGGGTTTTTTTAAATTAGAAATACCCATAATGCAGAAATAGTGGGTAGACATAAACATAAAGCCTTTAGCTTTCAGACCGCGGCGGCAGGCAATTCATAGGCCTCAATTCAAATGAGTTGCTGGCTCTATTGTTCTAAAAATAGCGGATAAAATTATTACTTTATTTTTTGATTGTGAAGCCTCTATGTATGTCTTAAGTTGCCCAATTTCAAAGGGTTGTTGTGGCCTTTATACATTTTAAACAATCTTAATTTCATTACTATTCGGCAATTAGCTTATGAACAAAACAAATTCGAAGAAAATTTTGAAACTTTTATGTAACACTATAAATTGAAGTGTCACAACTAGGTGCATCTGCTGCCATTAATAATAATGAAAATTTGCTGAAATCTTTTCTGAGTCTGCCTCTATGTAATTCCGCCGATACTATATATATATATATATATATATATATATATATATATATATATATATATATATATATATATGTATATTTTTATTAAGAATGATGTCTATGAAACAAATAAGATCAATGTATATGAAGGAAATTATTGTTAGTTTCCTGTGATAGCATACATATTACATTATCTTTGTTGTTTTTTACTTTTCTACTGATATCTTTGCCCACATGCAAAGGAAACGGAAATGGGACGTGATATCATCCATACAAGCTGCCGGTTTCCCTCGTGAGACACGGGTACACTATTCTCCTTTTATAATAAATTTTTCTGCATTAAAGAGTGAAATACAGTCCGATATTGTAGGGCACACCATAATGTTTACATTGTATGTGCATCTATTGCACTATTTTGTTATTATGGTAGATCTTTATTTACGAAATTCAGAAAGGCAGCGCAAGACATCTTCGCTAGCCATGTTTTCGATATGTTAACCATATCTACATCTTGGAGAATCGGTTAAGTATTTTAGTGCATCAGGTCTGTTAATTTCCTTGTATGCAGCGGCAAGCCACGGTATCCAATCAAAATCAAGTTGTTCAAATTTGAATACCGTTCCTGCATGATCGAGAAAAGGGGAGCACGCAACTGGAATGGACTCATAAACAATCAATTTTCCACTGCCGGTCCGCATTTGTACAAATAGATCCTTTACCTCAAATATACCTTAATGGCTTCCCTCTGGTGTGTAGTCATACATTCGATGCTGAACTTACAAAGTATTCTTAAAGAGTTTGTATGAACTTCACCGGGAGTTCCTTTTTGAAGACATTTATGATTTAGTTTGATTTGGACACACTGGAAAGTTCAATACTGAGAGTCAAATTTATGGTGCATATGGAGAAAATAATTCTCCTCAATCCAGTATTAAAATAAGCACACCAAAAAAAGATTCTACGAAAGAGGAAGCTGTAGTATCCTCTAGAAATTAATTCCGGAACAGTAGGCCTTGGCTGGAAGGAAAACTCGGAACACACGGAGCATTACGTTGTTGTGTTGGCACTGACTAATCTAGACATGCTTTACAAATGCAATCTTGGACCTAACAACACCGTTTATTCAAGAGAACAAGAATATGTTAATGAATTGTACAAATAGATTGACAGTGCAGTAAATTGAGATGGTTTCTATCCACGTTTGTAAAATGGTTTATTATTAAAGATGGCTGCTGCTAAAATTGAGATCGAGGATGTGCCTTGTTGTCCAATATGTTTGGAACAGTTCAACATACCCCGACAGCTGCCGTGCGCCCATTCCTTTTGCGAGAAGTGTTTCCAGTCCCTAATAATAACCGAGGCTATGAAACATACGAAATTGTGTTTTGTTAAGTGTCCATTATGTAGAAATTCAGCAAGTCCGTCGATAAAGGATAGACCGACAAGTGAATGGACGTCTTTGTTTCCAGGCAACACAGTCTTACAACCAATCTTAACGGAATCGAAAGTAGATCGTTTGTGTGACACTTGTGACACGGAGGGTGACGCTGTTCCCGCTGAAGGGTTCTGTATATTTTGCAAAGAAACCATGTGCGGAGATTGCCTAAAATTTCACAGGAGACAGAAAATATCAAAGGATCATACCGTTATTAGTGTGGAAGAATGAGCTTCTAACCTACAAAATGCAATGAAAATTGTAGAAAGCTTTACATGTTCGGAACATCATGGAGAAGATATAAAATATTATTGCAAAGATCACAAGATTCCCTATTGTGGTACCTGCTTCTTCGAAGGCCATAACATTTGTTTCAAAGTGATTGATCTAAGAAAAGAACTCCTAGCAATGCTACGTGACAACAAGCCAGACGAAACTATTTCGGATACGAAGAAAATCGAGATCCATTTAAAGAAGTTCATGGAGGTGAATGATGTCTTAGTTAATTATCTTGAACCCCAACTTGGTAGGAAAACTGATCAAATCAGAGAAATAAGAAAGAAAACCAATGCAGCTCTAGACCAGTTAAAGCAACGAGCGAAGACAGAGGGAAACGTAATTTACAGAAAAAGGTTGTCAGGATAAAGGATGAAAATCATCAATGCTTGCCACTAACGCATGCTGTGAGAAATTCCCAATAGCTCCTCGAAGCAGTAAATAAATATGGGAGCAATTTACAATAATATATAATGTTGGAAATGATGAGGTTGCAGTTACAATCATATTGCAACCTGGTGGAAGAAAAGTACGAGAAAACTGACCCAATAACGTTAGTGGTGGAACTGGTACCTCCGATACACCCCATTTTGTCCTTCTCTTTGTCTGAATTGAGGAAAGTTGTGACTACAGCCAGTTCCAACATTTTGCCCCTAACATGTTCTCGGAGGCCAAAGAAGGAATGTCGGGTAGAGCAAGTTGATGCAATTGATCTTAAAGCCCATACTTATAATACACCATAATATACTGGTGTCACATTTCTCCCTGTTGAGAGACTGATGCTTGCTGATTGTAACAATAACCAATGCATCCTACTAAGTTCTTATTATCAGTTCATCGCAAGTCATACACTAACAGGTGAACCATGCAATATTTGCGTATTGGATGACCAGGAGGTGGCAGCATCGTTGTATAACGAGAGTAAAATCCAGATCCTGTCAGTGATTAGTGACATCATCTGGCCAGTCAGAACGATAACAACCAACTACAGTTGTAATGGAATATCAACTGGGAGGAAGGGGGAGATGGTTGTGAACGGTTACTGTGGTTTTAACATAAGTCAGTGGAGTCTAATTAACACAAAGAGGTGATGTAAAGTTTTCTCATCAGTATGACTCGCCAAGTTACAATGAAAACTACGTAGCTCTGAATAACATGAAAACACAAGTGTATGTTAGTGTGTGTCTTATGAATTCACTTGTCAGTTTTGACATGGATGGCAGTAAGCAGTTTACCTACAGTCCTGACAATCTTAGAGGCCCCAGAGGAGTAGCTGTGGACAGACATGACATCTGTGTTCTTGGAAACAATTCTGACAACTTGCATCAGATATCTCCAGATGGGTCTGTCATAGAGGTTGAAAATACTGGAGTGCCGAAAAATCAGTGTGGGATCTGAATTCACAAGAGTAATTCAAGAGTAAGGATATCTTAAACATCACGAATGGTTCAGATAGAACACAACTACACATGTATCAGCTGAAATAAAATTAAACATTCAGTTTAGTGTTACATTCTTAGAAAGTTACATAAATCATATGAAGAAAAATGTACATCGAAGTTATATGGTAAAACAATTCATTTTAATATGTAAATAAATGCTGAGTAAATTGTTAGTGTTACACTCCAGTAAAGATATACGTGTATCTCATATGGGAAAAAAAATATATATTGAAGATCTTGTGTGAGTTTTAAAAGGTAAATAATTGCCGAGGAATTTGTTTTTGTCGTTTGAAACATTGTTGCACTTACTTCCATATGATGGACATTAAACATCTAAGATATTATATGTATGAATAATTTCCAATATTACTCAATAATATTATTACTGATATTGTTATTATTATGATTATTAAAGCTATCAGATTCAAAGTGTAAATGCTGAGACTTTGTTTCCCATTCAAATCATATTGTTGCACATACCTCCATATGATGGACAAATAAGTGTCTAGGTTGTTATAGTGTGTACATAAAGCTTGATGTATTGCTAATTATTATTATTATTATTATTATTATTATTATTAATGGTAGACCGTTCACAAAAATCTGGTCTCAAAATGAATGTTATCTCATGTTATTCAAGTTAGATAAATAAAACAGAATTGACTAACCGAGTATTATAATTCAATTTGATGAATATTTATACCTATTTATACATATTAAAATAATGAATTAGTCTGCATAACTTACAAGTCAAGTGTATTTAAGAGCAAATACAATTTCTCACCTTCAATCTCTAAAATAGCCAATAGTGATTAAAATTTGCAATTAATTTCACTCTAGTGATGGAGATATGCCTGGTTCAGATGTCTGGAATGTTTTATCATTATTAACTAATGACCTTGCAGATATGTAGAGTTTAACATTAAATGTATGAATTATTAATTTAAAAAGAAATACAGCTCAGTGAAAGACCTGCACTCACTTGAAGTGCTTCCAATCCTGGTGACTAAGCTTTCCAAAATTCAGCATTCTGAGGATTTACTCTTTCTTCCCACAAAAGATAAATAACAGAGAGGGAAAAGTAGAATTTGTGTATATATATATATATATATATATATATATATATATATATATATATTAAATTAAATTGAATGAAAATGAAGACAGTTTTAGTGCTACATTTCTCTAAAGACAAACAGCATGTAGAAAATATATATCAATCTTTAATGGTGAAGTGTAAACTATTTATCATGACTAACATGTATAGAATTATTTTTATTATTGTTTGCATTTACTTAATTGTGATAAGTATTAGGTAGGAAGAGTTTTATTTTGTGAGCATTGCTAATACTATTGCTGATTATTATTATTATTATTATTTTGTTGTTGTTGTTGTTGTTGACTACTATGTTAATTATTCTTAACTATTACTGTGTTAATTATTGATTGTTATTATGTTAATTATTGTCTCAAGATGAATATGTAAGTTCACTGAATGAAATAGAAAATTGAGGGGTATACTTTCTCGTTTTATATATCACGTCAGTTACTCTACATATTTACATAATAAATTATATAAATATAGACCAGTCAGATTAAATGAAACAATTACTTCAAGTTATATGCATCCTATAAAACCATGAGATTGGGTAGAATGTCCTATGTACATACTATTAACAAGGAGTGTAAAACGATTATTTTTAAAACATATGCCAAAAAAGACTATATTAGCGTCACGTTGTGAAAATGTGTATACTATTAACCAGGAGAATAATGCAATGAACCAGAAATGTTATACAAAACTTCAGCATTTTAAATAGTAGTAAATCCAGAAATAAAGTGTGCCATGCCTTTATTGGTTTTTGTATTCATCTTGATCTAGTGTCTCACCAGCCTCACAGTTCATCACGCTATCTATCTGTCTCAGTCTCTCTCTATCCATCTAATGTTGTAAGCAATATACAAAAATAAAGCAAAGCAGATACCATTTGCATTTAGTAGCAGTATAGCCCATGACACTTTGATATGGCACACATAAGACAAATATTTCATGTAATTAACTACATGTACTTTAAAATTTAGACACAAATTGTTTTTAACTAATATTAAAATTCCATCAGTGTTTTCAGACCATTCATCCTGTCATTCCAGGTACAACAGAATGTCATACAGACTAGGTGAAAGATAGCTTTATTATATTCAATAGGAAACATATGTATGTATGTATGTATTCGGTTTCTAAGCACTTCAGCACAATCCTATCTTGATAGTCCCAATTACTTTTAGAATTTGAAACACATCAATTAGTACAGTCATACGTACAAACGTATTTGTTTATGAATGGGTAGAATTCACCAACATGTCATTACAATCCGCACCTATTAAACTTTGAATTTGAAACCAGTATAATGGCATGATGTCATAGACAATCTCATAAAGTGACAGTGTGAATGGATGGATGGATATATGCATGGATGCATGCATGCATGCATGCATACGTGGGTCAGGGGTCAAGCTAGACTTGAATTTAAAGAAGTGACTTCTCCTTTTGGACAAAACAGGGAAAAGTGAGAGCTCAACAGGGAGAAGTGGAAACAAAGCGGAAACACATATATATATATATATATATATATATATATATATATATATATATATATATATATATATATATATATAATGTGTGTGTTCTCTTATTTGAATTATGCCCTCTATTTCCTAGTATTCATATTTGTATTTAACATTGGATTTAAGCAATACTGTATTTTCAAGCAGAATATTTTCTGATTTGTTTTGGCCATATGACTTTTAAAGAGAATAATATAAACTACACCGTAACGAATTTTAGCTGAATATCCAGATTACATTATTGTGATCACGAGTTAGCAAAAATACTTAATCAACTACCCTTAATCAATTTCTTTATACTTTCTAAAAGTTCACAATAATAGCACTTGAAAGATTGCTAAACGCCTTGGAGAAAACAACCCCTGTATCATGTACTTGAGGGCAAATGTATATGTTCTTCAGATCATACTGTTTGCTCTAATTTCGTCGTTGCGGATGAAACATTACCGTAACTATTCATGTGTAACACACTGAAATGCTTACAATACGTCTACGTACTTGTAATAATTTGAGGCATTGGTTAAACAGTATTGTTTCGATGCTTTTTCCCCGCATTTTCATAAATATGAGTCAAGTAAGAAAACAACTTTGACCTTACAGCGCTTCTAGCAAATTCCACAACATAGCATTTTCCCATACGTTTCTGACGTACATTATTGCATTTTAAAGCTAAATCTTACATAACATAATAACTGGGCTTTGCTTTCTATGAATTGTATATGTTTCTGAATATATTTGCCAAATGATTTACAAAAATAGACAATCTAATAAACTGGTACTTCCCAGACACAGCGATATCCGCCATTATTTCCCCGTTACTGGTTCACTTACAGTTTCGAATTAATTTTACAACGAAATAGTGTACAAGAGGCAGTTAAAATATCCAGATTACCAATTCTGTTCTTAGAAACACAAATTGCGATTTACATACTATTGTTAAAGTTTCGAAACACAAGTTTGTATGACTTTATCATCAATGGATAACTTGCGGAAATCGGGCAGTGATAAGGGTTAATAGTCCACGAGCTATCAAAACACATGACTGTGAATATGCAAGAATAATTGATATCAACAATAGCTACTGATGGCTTGATGAATACATTTTGCTACAACACAACACTAGGCCTAACCTGGCTTAGGCAAGGGGGCATCTAACGAACTATATTCAGTCAATGTATCTCTAAACAATCACAGGGCAAAGTCGTTTTCGCTTTCCTAACAGAAGAAGGTGAAGTTTACTTTTTTAGGCAACTTAGTCGTCCACTTCCCCTGGTAGCTTGATCCCTGTTGTATGGTTGGATGGATGGATCGATGGATGTGTGGGCATATGTATGTATGTTATTTATACGCACCGTAGCACAATTCCAGCTTTATAGTGCCAATTTTGGTTACAATTTGAAATACAGCAACAGGTATAATCACATGTATGTATGTATGTATGTATGTATGTATGTATGCATGCATGTAGGGTTTACCAGCACAATCCTCTCTATGATGCACCTATTACAGTCAGGTTGAATTTGAAAACTGCTACTGGTATAATGGCATGAAAATCAAATTATATCATATTTTGAATGAATATAAAAACGTATATCAAATTTCATTGTCTACCTCACATGGTTGATGTACTTGTCCTGACAATCCAATCGAGTCAAAAACATTTGAATACAAATGTACATATCAAATTTGCTTACTTGTGCTAGGAAGTTTGTTGTCCAATATATAAGTTCAGAACTTTCAAACATGTATAAAAGTTTAAAAACATTGATAAATGCTGTAATTAGCTGAAGCTACAGTCAGGTCATTTGCCTATAAATTCAAAACATCCCTACCAAATTTCATGTGTGATCTTTACTAACAATGCTTTGGTCATAACAGTTAAACCGTAGTCTAGAGTTAATGGCTTGAAAATTTAAACAGATCATCTATGCATTAGCATAATAAAGGGGTTACAGCATCATGGTTCTAAGTCCAGCAGATTTTGTGCTATCATGTTAAAGTCATTGTGAGACAAACTATGGACTTTTAGGCATATGGACACATTATGGACGTTCAGATACAAAGACACAGTATGTCCTTTCAGACATATGGACACTCTGGAGTTTCAGACATATGAACATAGTGAACAGCAAAGCAACAAGTGTCTCCTGCTATGGACTAGGTATGTCCTATGTGTGAGTAGTACAATACCATGCTCTCTACAGATTATTCCATATGACGGATGCCACTTTCAGACACATGGACACACTATGCACATTCAGACATATGAACACACGCTATGGTCTTTCAGACATATGGACATACTATGGTGATTTAATGTTCCAAAGCTTAATTGGAGGGGGTGTTTGGTGGACATATGGTCAGAAAGCCACAAAGTGGTATGCGTCTTTCTTTTATTACAGTAGGGACATCACATCTGTACAATTTGTTTCATATGAGGGATGTCACTTTCCCAATGATGATTTAATTTTCAAAAGCTTCTTTGTATTGTCTTCTTTCTACATACTTCGCCTAGCATACAGCTCATGAGAATTTACATAATATTTAGAGTCTATAGAAAAACTATATTTAAAAATGGATGACTGCACATAAGCCTTGGCTGCTCAACCCATCCTTTCTTTACCTTTACCAACGTGACAAGGTCGCCATCTTGTTTCTGTAAAATGTAGGATATCACCAGGATATCAAATGTAATACCATCTTGTCAAATTTAATACCTGATTGTAAAACGTATTACCAGGTGGTCAAATTTATTAACAGGTTGTAAACTGAATTACCAGGTTGTCAAACCTAATACCAGTTTGTCAGATTTATATTTATTACACAGTTTTTCTCCCCTTACTGGAGGAATCAGTTTTTGTTTGGACAAGAAACTATTCATAATTGTGTTATAATACTGTTTTCAGTTGGGTTTTTTTTTTTTTATCTTTCAATAGCGATTTTGATAACTGAAAAGAGCTGATTCATGTCATTTCTTCCATTCTTTTATTACTGCTAGATAACCTGTTAAATGTATGTTTGTTACAGCAATGGAAGTACTTGACAAAAACAACAGTATACTAAAAGATCACACATAATTCTTCATCATAAATGTAAAAATTCAGATTTCTGTGTAATGCATAATCAATGTAAATATATAAAGGATATGTCTAAAACAATTTGCATAAAAGATGTTCTTGTATTGACTAAATGTGACAAACAAAATGGAGCATACAATTATATATATAGAGTCTTACAATCTAATCATAATATGGCATACAATTGCATATAGAGGCTTACAGTCTAATCATAATATGGCATACAATTACATATAGAGGCTTACAGTCTAATCCTAATATGGCAAACAGTTACATATAGAGGCTTACATTCTAATCATAATATGGCATACATTTACATATAGAGGCTTATATGGCATACAATTACATATATTGGCTTACAGCCTAATCATAATATGGCATACAACTTCATATAGAGGCTAAGTCTAATCATAATATGGCAGACAATTAAATTAGAGGGCTTTACAGGCGAAACATAATATGGCATACAATTACATACAGAGGCTTAAGTCTAATCATAATATGGCATACAATTACATATATTAGGCTTACAGTCCAATCATAATATGGCATACAATTACATATAGAGGCTTACAGTCTAATCATAACATGGCATACAACTTCATATAGAGGCTAAGTCTAATCATAATATGGCAGGCAATTAAATTAGAGGGCTTTACAGGCGAAACATAATATGGCATACAATTACATATAGAGGCTTACAGTCTAATCATAATATGGCATACAGTTACATATAGAGGCTTACATTCTAATCATAATATGGCATACATTTACATATAGAGGCTTATATGGCATACAATTGCATATATTGGCTTACAGTCTAATCATAATATGGCATACAACTTCATATAGAGGCTAAGTCTAATCATAATATGGCAGACAATTAAATTAGAGGGCTTTACAGGCGAAACATAATATGGCATACAATTACATACAGAGGCTTAAGTCTAATCATAATATGGCATACAATTACATATATTAGGCATACTTACAGCTTACAGTCTAATCATAATATGGCATACAATTACATATAGAGGCTTACAGTCTAATCATAATATGGCATACAACTTCATATAGAGGCTAAGTCTAATCATAATATGGCAGACAATTAAATTAGAGGGCTTTACAGGCGAAACATAATATGGCATACAATTACATACAGAGGCTTAAGTCTAATCATAATATGGCATACAATTACATATATTAGGCTTACAGTCCAATCATAATATGGCATACAATTACATATAGAGGCTTACAGTCTAATCATAATATGGCATACAACTTCATATAGAGGCTAAGTCTAATCATAATATGGCAGACAATTAAATTAGAGGGCTTTACAGGCGAAACATAATATAGCATACAATTACATACAGAGGCTTAAGTCTAATCATAATATGGCATACAATTACATATATTAGGCTTACAGTCCAATCATAATATGGCATACAATTACATATATTAGGCTTACAGTCCAATCATAATATGGCATACAATTGCATATAGAGGCTAAGTCTAATCATAATATGGCAGACAATTAAATTAGAGGGCTTTACAGGCGAAACATAATATGGCATACAATTACATACAGAGGCTTAAGTCTAATCATAATATGGCATACAATTACATATATTAGGCTTAGTCTAATCATGATATAGCACAAAATTATACTGGCAACTATTTAAATACAGTATAAATCCATAAAGAACACATATGCTTAGATCACCATAAACAACACATTATATACTTAGATCACCATAAATAACACCTTATATACAAGCCCCATGTTTAATAACCTTGAATTGTTGACCCCAAGTATCAACAGGCTTCTTTCGTATACTATGTGCCAGCCATTCACAATGTTGCTGATATAAAACTACTGTCTCTGTGTGGAAACCGTTTTCCTGCTGTACCTTGACCTTTGACCTTTTATCTCCAAAATCAACGTAATTGTCCTTACACCAAATGTAAGCTGACCACTTTTGCTGATGGTCTGAATGGCACTTTTACATAATGTTGGCTATATCACGCTAAGGCAATGGGACTGACCCAAGCTGACCTAATCAGTGATCCATTCTGCTACTCTTGGATTACAATTCTGATACTTAAGCAACCAAGCTTTCGCCACAGATGAAACACGAGTTACTGTGCATGTACCAAGTTTCATATTCAGTCAGGGACTTTGACATTTTACCTATTGACCCTGAAATTGATAGGGTTCCTCCTATCTCATTCTGAAGCCAACCTCAAAACTTGATACATGAAGATATAGAACAACTAAAATTATTGCGCGGATACCAAATTGGTGACACAAAGACAGACATCTAAACATAATATGCTTTACTTTTTGATGGGCATACGGAAATCAGAGATTCTAAATCAAAATTTTTATTTCCATGTCTTCTCAGAATACCATATCCAGTCAAAAACCACTGCAATAAATGGTTTACACAGACTGTATATTTAATAATTTCACCAGGTGACTACTCCTAGCAGTACATGTGCAAAAATAGTTTTGACTTGTACAATTTTCATTACGTACAGTTTTAACAACATAATTGCAAACACAGATGCAAACTTCAAAGAAAATAAATGAATTTGCCAGGTAACATATTATTCAGTAATGTAGTATGTGTGTGAGGTTAATAATGGGAAACAACTGTTCCTGAGTTGCAAACTCACTAAAACTGGAAAATTTTAAAATCTTAGCACATTTTCTTTAATCAGTAAATGTTTAATTTGAAAAACAATTACCTCTTTAAAAGAAAAAGAAAAAAAAAAACAAACAAAATAAAACCATCCGAAAATATAGGAGACATAAGACCTTTAGCATGACATGCCCTTTTTGCTACTTCAGGGAATTTCACTCAACCCAAAACATATGACACATAATTATGTTTATTTGGTAACAGTTAAACAAGTTGTCATATGTGATGCAAATTTGAAACTTTCAATACGATATCAATGGAGTTTGTATAATCAACAGAGATTACACATACAGTTTTACACACACATATACAGAAATGGAACATAAAGGGTAGAAACTGTGCAGAAGATACATGTACATGCACATATATAAAACAAAAGATAAAAACAGAGTTTAATAGGAATTTTACAATCATATAACCTGTTAAATAAGACCAAATAATATAAAACATTTTATATGTTTTCATTACATAATTTGCAAGCAGAACTATGAACTTTGAAGACTTATTTTACCTGTGACCTGTTTTCATACTCAAGACTAAGTCTAATAAGTAGGGGTATTCTAATGGACTTTTGCAACTCTGCCATTTTTGTTGTTGTCAAAACCAAAGTTCCAAATGCTGCTGCTAAAGATTTGCAGTTGTCTTCCTGGATTTGTCAATATAGTACTTGAAGTACCAGATATAGTCTGTAATGTAGACTTCTCTGACAATGATATAGAAGAAAAAAGAACGATATAGAATGTAATGTAGATTTCCTTGATAATGATATATAGAAGAACAAAGAAATATGTAGACTCAATGTAGACTTTCCTGACAATCATATATGGAAAAAAAGAACGTATTCACAAATTTTCTACACAGGTATAACGAGCATTCATACAAAAATTACAGAACAGCAGATAGCATAATCCCATTATCTCAATGGATATGTCATATCATTTTAGGATGGAAACAGTGTCCTTTGAAAAGTGTGTTTAAATTTGTTCTATATTATCTCCTCAAAATCAGAATAATTAAATATGCAATATATATTTGATCCATTCAAAAGTCTGCACGTGTTCCATTTTTTCATGTATAATATGTGATGTAAACGAGAGAGAAACATGTTTCACATTTTGAGAATTATTTGTTTGCATTACCTGAAAAATCTAATTCTAATTCTCCCTTCTCCTGGACATGCATGGCAGTTATGGTGGTGTCTCCTGGAGAGCGCACATCCTTCAACCACTGTGGATGTTTCTTTCTTTGCCTATAAAACAATATTTGCTGCACCCTGTAAGAAAAAGAGAACTTAAAACTTGTATTGCATTAATAATTAAAAAGTGGCATAGTTATTGTGATTCGTCATGATATCTTTTAAATAACAGATATTTATTTGCTCATACCAAACAAACAAGAGACCCTCAAAGGTGCTCTACTGGTTAACAATTAATATGTGCTACATTTATTGTGATTCCTCTGTCTTTTAATTCGAGATACAGTACCTATTCCTTGATATCAAGCAAGCAAGAGACCCTTGAAGATAATGACTGCCCAATGATTTGACATCAGGCAGGCAAGAGTTTCTTGAAGAATATGACTGCGTAATGATTAAGAATTAAATTTAAAAAAGTGCCATATTTATTGCAATTCTTCTCTGTTTGTCTTTGAGTTAGCTGATACATACTCTTTGATATCAAGCAACAATTCATCTGCATTAATTATGCCTGCTCTTGTAAAATTGAATGTCTACAACACAACAAAAAGTAATGTGACTGTTGCATTATGAAGTCATTGATATCGCATCACCTGTCAACTAAGAGTTTCATATTGAGAAACATTCTGGCAGTGACTGTATAGTAAAGGATATGGTTGTGACTATTGTCTCTTATAACTAATGGAAAACAAAACTGTTTATAACAAATTAATAATAGCAATAACTCTCTTTTGAATCAAAATGAAAAAGTCAATAAAAATATAATATATTTATTAAATTGACTGTGCACAGCTCAAAAGAATACCATAACTATATGATGTCATGGATTTAACATTACTTGTAACCTAAGTGTATGTAACTGCTATGTCATGGAATTAACATTACTTGCAACCTAATTGTATGTAATTGCTATAATGGAAAGGCTGTATGTAAAGAATGTGGTTGTGACTATTGTCTCTTATGAAAATGAAAATGTCAATGAAAAGTATATAAGACCTTGGGAAATCTGTACCACTTTACAACCTCTCATTTACTAAATTGACTGTACACAGCCCAAAATTACATGATCATTACGTGATGTCACAGATTTCGCATTACTTGTCACCTAAGTGCATGTAATTGCTATGTCATGGATTTAACATAACTTGTAACATAAGTGTATGTTATTGCTATGTCATGGATTTAACATAACTTGTAACATAAGTGTATGTTATTGCTATGACGGAAGAGACTGTGTAAAAGTATGATGTTGTGACTTCTGTCATTTATTCGTGTCTATTTGTCTCTTATTAATAGTGGTTATGACTCCTGTCTCTTATTATTAGTGGTTATGACTCCTGTCTCTTATTAATAGTGGCTATGACTCCTGTCTCTTATTAATAGTGGTTATGACTCCTGTCTCTTATTAGTAGTGGTTGTGATTTCTGTCTCTTCCAAATGATGTAAAACAAAAATGCCCACAGATATGTAATTTTAATAATGGTCATAACAGACTGGTGAAAGAAAGTGATAAGGTCAGTGAAAAGCATGCAAGACTTTGTGAAATCATGAGCAATTAACAAACTACCAATTATTAAATCCATTGTGTGGGATTTGTGTTTATTTTTATGCTTAAATAAGACATATATTCATTTTGCCCAAATTTAAATACATCAACATTTCATAAGTGACCATCATAGATGTTGACACCATAACATCATGCAAGAAGTATACTGTGAATGATACATTATATGCCCGTTTTATGCCTAAAATATCTCCATACAGCCACTGACAGGGTGACAGAGTATGATACATTATATGCCTCTTTTATGTTTAATATATCTGTATATAGCTTCTTACAGGTATACATAACTCTTGACACCACAAACCAATTGGTCTAAGGGACATTGACTAATTGGTCACAAAGACCTCTCCCTTGTTTTTTAATTATACTTGTATTGTCTATTAAAGGCAGATCATTTATAAAGTTTGGTGGGAAAAGATAGGGTAGTAAACAAGTTATAATGCAAACAAAGTTTTCTTAATTTAGGTTGTGGTGACCTTTCTAGTCCAACGCCTATAGTTTATGCCCTTCTCAAAACAACAAGCCATATTCAGAGATTGGTGTCATCATGTTGTTTCTAAGTAAAGACATTGTTGCCTCTATTTTAGTCATAGTGACCATTGCCTTTGAGCTTAAAAAAAAAGCAAAACATGTAAATCGCTCGAATCAACTAAAAGCTATCCACAAAGGTTGGCCAAGGTTTGTGGTATAGAATTTAAAGCAGTGTGCAGAAATAAATGTTCTGTATATAAAACACTGTGACTTGGATTTCATATTTTTGACCACAAAATGAAAAGGTTTCTTCCTTGTCCTATATGAGAGCCATCAATAAAGTTTAAGACTCAGGTTTAGCTTGATTTGGCAAACAAGGAAAACCACGTATATCATGCAAAGCTCATGCTCAACTGATATTTGTAAAACCTTATGACTATGTTTCAACAATGTATCCTCAGATTGTGATTTTAAATGATCTTGCCCATTTTACGTCAGACAATATTAAGATCTGACATGATCTTGCATATGATACTTCAAACAATATTAAGATCTGACATGATCTTGCCTATGATACTTCAAACAATATTAAGATTTGACATGATCTTGCAGATGATACTTCAGACAAAATTAAGATTTCACATGATCTTGCCTATGATACTTCAAACAATATTAAGATCTGACATGATCTTGCCTATGATACTTCAAACAATATTAAGATTTTACATGATCTTGCCTATGATACTTCAAACAATATTAAGATCTGACATGATCTTACAGATGATACTTCAGACAATATTAAGATCTGACATGATCTTGCCTATGATACTTCAAACAATATTAAGATCTGACATGATCTTGCAGATGATACTTCAGACAAAATTAAGATTTCACATGATCTTGCCTATGATACTTCAAACAATATTAAGATCTGACATGATCTTGCCTATGATACTTCAAACAATATTAAGATTTTACATGATCTTGCCTATGATACTTCAAACAATATTAAGATCTGACATGATCTTACAGATGATACTTCAGACAAGATTTACGAGTCTATGCTCTTAAAATAAGTAACAGGAAAAATTCAAATGCAATAAGCTTTGTAAAATTCAACAAATATTTTAATTCCCTAGAGGACAAGGTGAAAGTAGTAAAAAGGAACTTACTGTATTACGAATTAAATTCCACAATAATCGTAGAATTACAGAGCCAACAGACACAAGTCCTAATAATTGAAAGTCCTGAATAAAAGTCAGTAGAAGTCCAAATTAAATCCAAAGAAGAAGGTGTTGATGTATTTGTTGCAACCTGTATAAGGCTGATATGTCAACAGTCTTTTGTTTGATCACAGTAATAGAATTCAGGGTTTGAATTCACTATAAATTCCAGTGAATGTCTCTGTTCAAGAATTTTATCAGAGCACTTTTGTATTTCCAGGGAAAATAATAACTTGAATTCAGTTAGTTGAAGAAATAAAATTCCAGCCTGAAATGAAATACTGGACATAACTCATAATACAAATTGATTGTGCTAGATGTTAAAGCATGAATGCAAGATCCTTTGAGTTGCAAGATTATATATTTATCTACTTGACTTCAGGTCACAATTAGTATTTTCTAACTAAAACCTATTACCTCATCGAAAATAACCTTCTAGAATGATCCGTATGTTTACAAAATAAAATGTTAGTTATTTTATTAGAAACATTACTAAAATTAACTATACCCTAGACCCAAACCAAAATGAACACATGTACTTCTATTAATAATCATCGTTATATTAAGCCCCCACGCACAGAGAATATTTTAGCTCTGTATTAGTTGTTTACAGAATACAATTTAAAAAATCAATTCAGGTCAAGCAGAAATTAAACTTGAATTCGGAAAAGGTCAAGTCCAACATACAATGTTACATTACAATAGCATGTAAGGGAATAAAAAACTAAAAAAAAACAACTAACAAACAATGCAAATTAAATACAAATATCAATATTAAGATCTGACATGATCTTGCCTATGATACTTCAGACAATATTAAGATTTTACATGATCTAGCCAATAACACTTAGACAATATTAAGATTTTACATGATAAAGCCTACGATACTTCAGATGATATTAAGTTTGCTGTCTTTTGTGATGCCAGGTACATGGGTACTGACCAATGTGCCTGCTTGTTATCAGTGAGTCATCATGGATCGCAATGCATGATGGGGCGCTAACATCGACTCCCCACCAAACTAACCAAAGCTTCTCGCATTCCTCCTCTAGACTTTGGACAGACAATGCCTTGAGTCATCCCACTTTTACATAATGAAGAGCACTTGTCTTTCCGAGAATGAAAGCAAGAAATAGACATAATTTGAAAGAATTCAAACGCTTCTACACATTCGAATCTGGAAAGACACCATTCGTATCTTATTGCGCTAAAATTATGAAATGCCGGCGTGCGAGGTTTGTATTGTATATTCTTTGTTTGTAGTTACTCCTAGTCTTGTATATTAAGTAATCGCCCTTTATTGGTTAAGGTTTATTTCATACGTTCCTGTCCATTAATAAACCCCGTGACTAGCAGCGAGTGTTCTAGTTCATTATTCCTCTCTAAATATAACACCAGCTCAAATATATAAACTTTCTATCAACCATAGACCGCACCGGTGGCCTAGTGGTTAGAGCGTCCGCCTCGGATGCGGTAGGTCACGGGTTCGAACCCCAGCCGAGTCATACCAAAGAATTTAAAAAATGGTACTAACAGCTACCTCGCTTGGCGCTCAGCATTAAGAGGTTAGTGTTAGGACTGGTCGGCCTCGTGTCAGGATAATGTGACTGGGTTGGACATCATGCCACATGCCTGCGGCATGATGCCCAAGTGCTAGACATCACTATAAACTGACTGTCACACTGCGGACATCGTAGCGATATGACTGAAAAATTGTTAAAGCTACGTTAAAAATCCAAATCACACAAACACACACACACACACACACACACACACACACACACACACACACTATCAACCGTATGCTATCGATTCTATGATCCAATGATGAATTTCTACTGACCAATTATTAGCGACGTAAGAAAATAAATATAAAAATATTAATAATCCACGTTCTCTAAATGAATCTAAATTGGTGCACAATATCATCGCAATCCTTTCTGCTTTCCCGTTTTCCTCTCTCCATCTCTCTCTCTCTCTCTCTCTCTCTCTCATGCATAAGGGACAAAGTACGCAGAAATCGAGTGAGAGAGCAAACAAATTAGGACTTGACAAAACCCTTCAACCTGAACTTACAGCAAGTAACCTACAAGAACATGTTTCGTCGTGACGGCATGTGTACGCTTTGCTTGGAATGTATCTACAGTGTTCATAGTGTCAATGATACAAAGTTGCAATAGCCTGTCAACACTATACGGCAAATTTCTTGATTACGAGGCACACATACTGTAATCTATGTAATGCTTGGATTTGTTTTGCTGTTTTTTTATTGTTTGGGAAGGGGGTATTTTTTCTGAAACCTATAATAAGGTTCTAAATCCCATAATTGTAAATATAAAACTGTCCGAAGGCCGGCCCTCACCCCTTTCTCTCACTTCGTTGGTTTTTCAGGCAGCAAACTAATCGACTAACAGCGAAACAAAGGGATTGACAATAATAAAAGTGTAATTATGGTAATTCTCCCTTAAGCTCCCCCCCCCTCCGTTGGTTGGTCTGTCAGATCTCTCTCTCTCTCTCTCTCTCTCTCTCTCTCGGCAATTGTAGATTGTAGCAAGATACGTTCTCGCCTGTGTCATGCGATAAGTTCTCTAGACCTATCGAATGATGGTAAAAGTTACAGGCTAACCGATCAATGGAAAGGGGAAGGAGAGATATAGATGTAGGCTTAAAACAAGTATATGGTCGTTAGTACTGTTAATTAAAGCACAATAATAATAACCCAAATCAATTGTAAATACACATAAAATGTTCGAATTACACCTTTTTGGTCATTGTCGCTTAGTTTGGTTTCCATACTCATTTCCATACATTCTCTAATATGGGAATTGCTGAGCGTTCAGTGTTCAAGAAGCTAACCATGTGTTTGTAGTGCTCTGCTTTTCTCATTAAAACCATATTTTATATTTAAATCATAAGTGTGTATTATATTTACTTTATTAATATAAATGAAAATAGAAACTCAGAAATGAAAACAAGCAACTTATCAGTTTGCAAAGGTGATTGTGAGTAGCCACAAAAGGCACATAACTACATTTTATAGCGGACACACTTGGATGTGAAACGTTCATTCACTCGGTCAGTACACAGTTGCTTTGTAATCAATCTTAACTCCGTTCAAAGACACGTATGTGTATTTGTATTTGATATTAATAAAATATATGTATAGTACGTATGCTGTATCTTTGATATACTACTCGTTGCATATAGTTTTCAATGAAAAGAACTCCGGTAAGCCTTTTGATGAAAATGTATACATCTCGTGCAATACCAACGATGCAGTGCACATACTATACATACAAGGGCATAGCAAAGTATATGATGTCTAACATAACAAAGAAACGAAGGGATACACTAATATATTCTAGCAATTACGGGTCAAACATATACGTCATACAAACATTCAGTTCGTGAAAAACTTTGTTTTCTTTCCATCGATTAAACGGAACTCAATATGGAATTTGACGGAGAAAAACAGCATTGCTAACATCTATACGAATCATGGAATATTTACACTTGCACATTAAATGAAACACCAAACATAAACCTAAACTGGACAAACAAATTAATTATTTGAAATGATCACTAATAGCCATCATATAAAACTGTAGGTGAGGAAACAAGCCACAAGGTGTAATGCCTGTGGAGGGTAGTACAAGACTATTTATGAAAAAAAAAATTAGACTTTGGGATAGAAAGAATGGAATCACAGAAATGGGAACCGAACCAAGTAAGTCATTACCAAAAAAAGAAAGATCTCCATTCAAAATAATTTCGAAAATCTTTATGATTTTTTGGGGAAAAAAAAGAAATACTCATAATACAGGTAGATGGGGTAAACATACACATAAAAATGTCTTTAACATTCCGACCTGGTTGGGATGCCACCTCATAGGCATGCTTGGGTTTTCACAGCTAGAGTTCTGGGAGTATCCACACAAATAAACCAATCCCTCCGCATACAGTTGAGCAAAATGCCTTGTAAACCAAATACGTTAATGTGGACTTAGTGTTTTCTGGGTGTCTGAAACGATACACACCAATAACACCTGCCTTATGTATTGATCGTTATCTTGCACATTTTAAGGTATTTTGCATAAAAGCAACTATACTTTCAATGGCTTTCCGATATTGCATAGCTTGTTTATCTTCTCTACCAAAATATTATGTCTTTGTCCAAACTAAACCGCAGAGACAGACAGATAGAAAGAGAAGATAAAAGGACGTAACGTTGTAATGTGAACATTCAGTCATTAACAAACTGAATGACCCCAAAGATGACACTAAACGACAAACGATTTGCTTGATCTACTGCTCACAAAAATAGTGGATAAAATTAGTTTATTCCGTGGAGAATGCAAAGCTCTCGAGACCTACATGTTGTTTTCCAATCAGTCTTCGACACAACCTATCTACAGTACTAAGGCTAATACGGCAGAAAAGTGGACATTTAAAGTTAGAATGACTACCGAGCCCCACGTCAGCAATACTGACAGCCTAAACACGTGAACAACTCAAGGTAAAATATATAACAATTTAATCAATAGTAATGAGAAATAAAAATATTCAAGTAATTTCTAGCTATAAATCTTCCAAGTACAGTTCACAAATAAATTAATACATTAATTTTGCATGTTAACAAATGATTTCTTTATTGCATTATATGAGAGTTAATGCCCTAATGTGAGAGAGTATCCTTTCAGTGAGTAGTCCCCTGTACTCATCTGTATTTCATTCTCTCTTCTTCTTCTATCCTCCCTTCTTCTTCTCTCATGCACTCTTCTTGTGCCGCTCCTTGTACAATTTCTCCTCCCCCTGCACCATTCCTGTGTTACTCCTTGTACTCCGCCTTTCCGCACCCCTTCTGTACTATTCTCGTACTTCCTCCTTCTCTCCCGTGAGAGCTTAGAGCCATCTCTTACGTGCACCCTAGGAGATTCCCGTAGAAAATATAAGAGACATACATCCGGTTCTCCCTATACACATCTCGCAAAAAAAACACTCTCTCACGGACTTCTCATCTGACAAATGGCGAACACTTTACCATGCTCTCTTCACACACTAACGTCTATTCATTCCATACACGGCTTGCTCTACATACAAATATTATTACGTAACGAAGTTTATTAACACAAGCACACACGCTGTCTAAATGTTATATTCTGGCACAGCAATCTACCGTTTTTACGGTAATCGTTCATATTGCATGTATCCTACAAAAAATATGCTGACACATAGATATAAGTAAATACATATGCATACAAATTCGCTCTGTCTATCTCACATAATTCTTAGTCTACATACTGACAAATGCAAATACACGTCCCAATTCTACTTTCTAAATAGATTCAGCCATACACTTTGATATAATGTGCTCTAATAATTCTACGATACGTTATGTTCCATGTCTTAATAAAATGCCCATACGTTATAATATATAATTTATTGAATTCATATCTACTCAAATCAACACAAATATTCGGCTGAGATATATCCTACCTGCAAAAGTTTTTTTTTCCAGTTCAATTCATCTTCCCCTTTTGTACGAGTCTCTCGCTCGGAGTGGGCCTTTCCCCCAGAATTTGTTTGATACTTCCTTGTATCATCCGCTCCTTTCAAACGTCAGGAACCCACTGATTTGTTTTACACAGGTATGGCTAGATATTTCAGTGTCCCCTGTCTATCTGAGGCACTAGCTCCTCCCACTGGTAGATTTTTAAATTCCTCTAATTCCGACAGGCTGGTATGCTTCGTTTGATGGTTGGAGGCGCTTGGCACAAACATTTTCACATGTAGATGAAAGCCTAGATTCTGGCCTTCTTATCAACACAAAGATTTTAATCCCTTTGATTCGACTAGCCGACTCAACTGTCTAATTACTGAATAAACACATAGCCGACCATCCGCTATTGGCTTCACACCTTTAGCTGACTGTCATAAACCTTACCTATGCTTTAGCAAGCAAGAAGTTAAAATCACGTCGGTGAAGATGGAACAATACCGACCAATTTCCTCACAGCCTCCTTATGGAAGTGTCACGTGATCGTATTGCTCATTGTCGTATTCTATTTTTACATGGTGGAATCTCTGTGTATGTCTAAGGATGCCCAATTGTAAAAGCGTATTGCGATCTTTATATATTGAACACAATCTTATTTTCAGGATTTTTCGTCAATTCGAATCTGCAAAAACAAATTTAATGTAATTTTGTTTACAAACTTATTTAATAACATTTCTTTGAGTGTCACCACTAAGTTTAGCTCCTGTCATTAATAATAACGAAAAGTTTTACTAATGCATTTTTAGCACACCTTATAAGGTGTCTGATGTATTTGCGTCGATGCTGTATAATGCACATCTGACTAAAGAATATTGTCCATGGAACGAATAAGGTCAATATACTTTAAGGAAACAAATGTTAGTTCTTTAATATCAATCATTTTACTCTAAACGTTCTGCTTTCTACGTTTCCGCTGAACTCTCCGCCCTCTTGAACTGGACATGATAGCATCGATGAAAGCAGCTGATTTATTTCGTGTGACGGGAACACTAGGCACCCATTATAATATAATTTCCCTGCATTCAAGTGTGAAATACAGTCCAATATTGTCCGGCATACCGGTATATTTACATCGAATCTGCCTCAAATACACCATTATGTTATAATGGTACACTTTTCTTCATGAAACTATAAATGGCAGTCTTATAAGAAAGTTCACTTTTTACTTCAGGAAATAAAAGCATCCCCAAAATCCCTATGGACTCAGATATCAATTATCAATGCAGGGTCATTATAAATGAATATAGTCTCAGTTTAGTTTTAATGCAGTTTTTCCTCTCTTACTTTGGTGGTGCTGCTTGACATCGATTTAGGCATTCGTGGTATTGATTTAAGGGAAATTTGTCTTTTCCGTACAGGCATTAATACGTAACCCGATGTGAAATATGTGAGCCAATGCACTTTGAATTGTTTCAAGTTTAGCTTCCCCCCAAAATGCCCGATAACCTATGACATGAACTTTACCATATGTTCATCTTTGGAGATATCTTACATTAACATATTTAAGACTTTAAAAAAATGGTACTAACAGCTGCCTAGCTTGGCGCTCAGCATTAAGAGTTTAGTGTTAGGACTGGTCGGCCTCGTGTCAGGATAATGTGACTGGGTGGGACATCATGCTACATGTCTGCGGCATGATGCCCCAGTGCTAAACATCACTATAAACTGCCACACTGCAGACATCGTAGCGATATGACTG
This sequence comes from Megalonaias nervosa, assembly GCA_016617855.1. Taxonomy (NCBI): domain Eukaryota; kingdom Metazoa; phylum Mollusca; class Bivalvia; order Unionida; family Unionidae; genus Megalonaias; species Megalonaias nervosa. The sequence goes on along the minus strand of JAECUM010025784.1, from coordinate 20,981 downwards.
AAGAATTGTTAAAGCTACGTTAAAAATCCAAATCACACACACACACACACACACACACACACACATTAACATATTTACTAGGATTTGCACTCACTGGAAAGTTCAATACTGACAAACTTATGAAGTATATAGTGAAAATAATCTTGCTCGAGTCTGAATTAAAATAAGCATAATAATAATAATAATAATAATAATAATAATAATAATAAAGAAGCTTTAGCGTCATCTAAAAATAAATTCAGGAACAGTACAACTAGGGTAGAAGAGAACTCGGAACACAAAGATCATGTTTAATTTGTTTCGGCACTTACTAATCGAGCATGCCAATGATTGATAAATACATACTAGGAACTAACAACAACGTTTATCAAATGAAGAAGTACTTATGAATGTGTTGTCCAAATCGTTTGACTGTGTAGTAAATTTCGATAATTTCCTTGCATGCTTATATAATGGTTTGTTGTTAAAGATGGAGACTGCTAAAATAGAGACTGATGATGGGCCTAGTTGTCCAATTTGTTTGGAACAGTTCAACATACCCAGGCAGTTACCGTGTGCCCACTCCTTTTGCGAGAAGTGTTTACAGTCCCATATAACGACTGAGTCTACGAAACATACGAAGTTGAGGTTTATTAAGTGTCCAGTATGTAGAAATTCTGCAAGCCCCTCTGTAAAGGATAGACCGACAAGTGAATGGGCGTCTTTGTTTCCCGTCAACACAGTCTTGCAATCAATCTTGCCAGTGAAATCAAAAGTAGATCGCTGGTGTGACGCTTGTAACACTGAGGGTATCGCTGCCCTGGCTGAAGGGTTCTGTGTAGTATGCAAAGAGGCTATGTGTGGAGATTGTTTGAAATTTCATAAGAAGCAGAAAATGTCCAAGGGTCATTCCATTATTAGCGTGGAAGTATTGGCTTCTAACCCAGAAAATGCAGTGAAACTTGCAGAAGGCTTTACGTGTTCAGAACATCATCGAGAAGATATAAAATACTACTGCAAAGATCACAACGTCCCCTGTTGTGCCAGTTGCTTCTTCCAGGTCCATAAAATTTGCTCCGAAGTGATAGACTTGAAAGAAGGACTCTCTGATCTGCTATATGAAAACAAGCCAGATGAAATAATTGCGGATATGAAGAAAATCGAAGTCCATTTAAAGATGTTCATTGAAATTAACGATTCCTCTGTTAATGCTATCGAGTCGCAAGTTCATAGGATGACCGACCAAATCAGAGAAGTAAGAAAGAAAATCAATTCAGTTCTTGACGAGTTAGAGAAACGAATGAAGACAGAGGGAAACAGAATTTACAAGGAAGAGGCTGTTAGGAAACAGAAAGAGAATCACGAGTGTTTGTCCCTAATGCATGCAGTGAGAAATTCTCACTATCTCCTTGAAGCAGTACATAAATATGGGAGCAACTTACAAACATTTCTGATGGCGGAAAAAATGAGGTCGCAGTTACATTCATATTGCAATCTGGTTGGAGATAAGTACGAGAAAACTGACGCAGTAACTTTTCAGGTACAATTCGCACATCCGATACAATCAATTTTGTCTGCCTCTTTTTCTGAATTAGGGAAAGTTGTGGCTACCACCAGCTCAAACACTCTGCCCCTAACATGTTCACAGAGGCCAGCTAAAGACTGTCAGGTCGAGAGGATTGCTGTAATTGATCTCAAAGTCCCTGCTGGTAATATGCCAACGTATACAGGTGTCACATTTCTCCCTGGAGACAGGGTAATGCTTGCTGATCATAATAATAATAAATGCATCCTACTAAGCTCTTCCTATCAGTTCATCACAAGTCATACACTAACAGCTAAACCATGGAACATATGTATATTGAATGACCAGGACGTGGCAGTGTCGTTGTATGAGAAGAATAAAATCCAGATACTGTCAGTGATTGGTGACGTCATCAGGCCAGTCAAAACGATAAAAACCAAGTACAACTGTAATGGAATAGTAGCTGCTGGGAAGGGGGAGATGGTTGTGAATGGTGACTGTGGTAATAATAAGAGTCAGTGGAGTCGGATCAACATGACAGGAGATCTGAAGTGTACTCATCAGTATGACTCTCCAGACTATTACTGCTACTACGTAGCTGTCAATAACATGAAAACACGAGTGTATGTTAGTGTGGATAGTATGGATTCACTTCTCTGTTTTGACATGCATGGCAGGGAGCAGTTTACCTACAATCATTACAGTCTTAGAGGCCCCAGGGGAGTAGATGTGGACAGATATGACAACATCTATGTTCTTGGACACGATTCTAACATTCATCGGCTGTCACCAGATGGGTCTGTTATACAGGTTGTAAATACAGGAGTCCCGAAATATCCGAGGGCGATTTGCATTCACAAGAGTAAGGATATCTTAATCATCACAAATGCTTCAGATGAGAGAACAAAACTACACATTTATCAGCTGAAATAAAATTAAATCGGTCACTTTGGTGCCATATTCTTGTAAAGTTACATAAACTTTATGAAAAAAATGTACATCTAAGTTATTTGGTAAAACAATCCATTGTAATATGTAAATAAATACTGAGTAAATTTTTAGTGTTACATTCCTGTAAAGATATATATGTATGCCATATGAAAAAAATGAATATTGAAGTTCATATGTTGCAAAACAATCAGTTTCTAAAGATTAAAAAATGCTGAGGAAATCTGTGTCATTTGAAACACTGTTGCACTTATTTCCATATGATGGACATTAAGTGTGTAGGCTGTTATATTGTGTACATATTGCTTGCAGTATTGCTGATTATTATTGTTATTGTAATTATTATTATTATTATTATTATTATTAGTGGTAGACCTTTCAAAAAATCTTGTCTGAAAATGAATGTTATCTCATGTTCCGCAAGTTAGATAAATAAAAGAGAGACCTGATTAATCAAGTATTTTAATTTGATGACTATTTATACATATTTATATGAATTGAATTACTGGATTAGTGTGCATAATTTACAAGTCAAGTGTATTTATGGACAAATACAATTTCTCACTGTCAGTCTCAAAAATAATCAATGGTGATTAACATTTGCAATCAATTTCAATCTGGTGATTGAGATATTGAAGCCTTGTTCATATGTCTGGAATGTTTTATCATTATTAACCAATAACCTTGCAGATATGCAGAGTTTAACATTAGATCCATGAATTGTTAATTTGAAAAGAAACACAGTTCAGAGAAAGACATGCACTCTCTTTAAGTATTTCCAGTTTTGGTGACTCAGCTGTCCAAAAGTCAGCATTATGAGGATTTACTCTTTTCATAATAGTAAAAAGTATAATTGCCACGAAAGATAAATAACAGAAAGAGAAAAGAATTGGCAAATATATATATATATATATATATATATATATATATATATATATATATATTGAGAGAGAAATTAAGTGAAAATGAAGGCAATTTTAGTATTATATTTCTCTAAAGACACAAAGATCATGTACAAAATGTCTATCGCTCTTTAAGGGAAGAAGTGAAATCTAGTTATAATGACTAACATGTTTAGAATTGTTTTTTATTATTTGTTGCATTTACTTAAATGCTATAAATATTAGGTAGGTAGACATTAAAATTTTGAGTAAATACCTGCATGGGTAAATACTGCTGCTGATTATTATTATTATTATTATTACCATCCTGCTGTTGCTTATTACTATGTTAATTATTATTGATTATTACTATGTCAATTATTGATTATTACTATGTTCATTATTGTCTAAAGATGAATAAGTAACTTTACTGAATGAAACAGAAAATTTATATGTATAGTTTCTCCTTGTATATCATGCCAGTTACTACACAGATTTGCATAATAAATTATATGAATATAAGTCAGTCATATAAAATGAAACAATTACTTCAAATTATATGCATCCTATGATAGCATGTGGTTGTGTAGAATGTCCAATGTATATACTATTAGCAAGGGGTATGCAACAATTAATGTAAAGTAGATGTATACTATTATAGACTATAACAGCATGTGGTTGTGTAGAATGTCCAATGTATATACTATTAGCAAGGGGTATGCAACAATTAATGTAAAGTAGATGTATGCTATTATAGACTATAACAGCATGAGGTTGTGTAGAATGTACATAATATTATCTAGGAGGATAATACAATGAACCAGACTTGTTTGTAAAATCTCCAGCATTTTAAATATTAGGAAATCTGGAAAGAAAGTTTGCCATGCCTTCATTGCTATTTTTTTGCATTCATCTTGATTTTGTGTCTCACCAGCTTTAATATGTTCATCACATTGTGTCTGACTGTCTGTCTGTCTCTGTCTCTGCTCATCTAATTTTCTAATTTTGTAAGCAAAATATAAAAAAGAGCAAAGGAGATACCAAACACATTTAGTAGCATTATAGTAGATGTACGACATGACACCTTCATATATGCCACTCATAACACAAATATTTTATGTAATTAACTACATGTATGATGTGACACTTTCATATATGGCACACATAACACAAATATTGCAATCAATTAACTACATGTAAGCTGTGACACTTTCATGTATGGCAGTCAAAGCACAAATATTTTATGTAATTAACTACATGTATGATGTGACACTTTCATATATGGCGATCAAAGCACAAATATTTTATGTAATTAACTTCATGTGTGATGCGACACTTTCATGTCTGGCACATATAGCACAAATATTTCATGAAATTATTACATGTATGATGTGGCACTTTCATCTCTGGCACACATAACACAAATGTTTCATGTAATTAGCTACATGTATGATGTGACACTTTCATGTATGGCACTCATAACACAAATATTTCATGTAATTAACTACATGTATGATGTGGCACTTTCACATATGCCACTCATGACACAAATATTTTATGTAATTAACTACATGTATGATGTGACACTTTCATATATGGCAATCAAAGCACAAATATTTTATGTAATTAACTACATGTGTGATGTGACACTTTCATATCTGGCACGCATAAGACAAATATTTCATGTAATTAACTACATGTATGATGTGGATCTGTCATATCTGGTATACATAACACAATTATATCATGTAATTAGCTACACATGTGATGTGACACTTTCATGTATGGCACTCATAACAAATATTTCATGTAATTAACTACATGTATGATGTGGCACTTTCATATCTGGCGCACATAACACAAATATTTCATGTACTTAGCTACATGTACTTATAGCTTAAAGTTTCTACACAAATTGTTAGAAGTCATATTAAAAATTCCATCAGTGTTTACAGACCATATGTACATATGAATGAATTTATGAATGTGTAGGTTTACCTTCATGTTAGCATAGGCCTTACCATACTGTACCAATTACAGTTTGAATTTGAAAACTTTTACCAGTAAAATGGCATGATGTAATGGCTAATCTCATAAAGTTAAAGTAGGAATGGAAGCATGGGTGGATATATATATGGATGTATGTATGCATGGATGATGGATGTAAGCATGCATGTATGGATGGATGGCTGGATGGATGGATATGAGTGCATAAGTATGTATGTGGTTTATAAGCACCATAACACAATCCTAGCTTTATAATGCCAATTATGGCTAGAATTTGAAACACAGTAACTGGTATAATCACGTTTAGGTATGTATGTATGTATGTATGTATGTGAAGGTTTTAACAGCATGACACAATCCTCTCTATACTACACCTATTACAGTTTAAATTTGAAAACTGCTACTGGTATGATGGCATGAAAATCAAATATCATTTTTTTTATAAAAACAAAAATGTATCCCAAATGTCATTGTCTGCCTCATATAATTGATGTAATTATCCTGAAAATCCAATCAAGTCGAGAAGATTTGAATACAAATGTGCACATCAAATTTGCTTAATTCAGCTTGGAAGTTTTTTTCTCCATTTTACAAGTCCAGACAATTAAAACATGTGTAAAGTTGTACAAGAATTGATATTTGCTGTGATTAACTGAAAGTACTGGAAGGTCATTTGCTTATAAATTCAAAACATACCTACTAAATATTATGCGTGGTCTTTGCTAACAATGCATTGGTCACACAGCTAAACCTAAGTCCAAAATTAATGGCCAGAAAATCTACTCATTAACATGGTAAAGTGTTTAAAATATCATGGCACTAAGTCCAGTCTACTCACTACCACAATAATGGGTACAAACTATCTTGGCTCTAGGTACAGTCTACTCATTACCATTATAAATGGCATAAAGTATCATAGCTCTCAGTGGTACAAAGTATCATGATTCTAGGTTCAGTATACTCATTATAAAGGGCACAAAGTGTCATGGCTCTAAGCCCAGTCTACTCATCATAAAGGGTATAAAGTATCATGGCTCTAAGTCCAGTCTACTCATAGCCATTATAAAGGGTACAAAGTATCATGGCTCTAAGTCCAGTCTACTCTTTACCATTATAAAGGGTACAAAGTATCATGGTCCTAAGTCCAGTCTACTCATTACCATTATAAAGGATACAAAGTATCATGACTCTAAGTCCAGTCTACTCATTGCTATTATAAAGGGTACAAAATATCATGGCTCTAAGTCCAATCTACTAATTACCATTACAATGGGTACAAAGTATCATGGCTCTAAGTCCAGTCTACTCATTACCATTATAAAGGGTATAAAGTATCATTGCCCTAAGTCCAGTCTACTCATTATCATTATAATGTTGACAAAAGTATCGTCGCCCTAAGTCCAGTCTACTCATTACCATTATAAATAGTACAAAGTATCATCACTCTAGGTCATGTCTACTCATTACCAGTATAAAGGGTACAAAGTATCATGGCTCTATATCCAGCAGTTTTTGTGCTGTCATGTTAAAATCATTTTGGGACACTATGGACTTTCAGACATAAGGAGACATTATGGACTTTCAGACATGTGGATACACTATAGACTTTTAGACATAACGACTCTATGGACTTTCAGACATTGGCCACAGTTTGGACTTTCAGATATATGGAATTAGTAAGCAGCAAAGAGATACATAAGTAGCACAATACCATGTCATCTTTACACTTAATTCCACATGAGGGATGCCTCTTTCAGACACATGGACACACTATGTACTTTCAGACGTATGAACACACTATGGACTTTCAGACATATGGGCACACTATGGTGATTTAATGTTCCAAAACTTATTTTTGAGAGTTTTGTGGACATATGTTCAGAAAGCATCAAAGAAGTATGCCTCTTTCTGCCATTGTAGTAGGGACATAAACATAAAAACAGAAGGATCTTCATGAATATAAACCCTTCCAAATAAACTATAATATGAAAGAGAATGTAAAGATATTCAAATTCTTTGAAAAGTATAAAATTAAACATTGGCAAGATATAAACTGTGATCTAGGTTCAGCCTTCAGGAGGCATGTATAGGTCAGATGTGTGTGTCCAATACGTAAGTGGCACCAAAACATCGCATCTGTACATCTTGTTCCATAAGAAGAATGCCGCTTTCCCAATGATGATTTAATTTTCCAACATTTTTTGTGGAGTTTTCTTTCCATATAATTTGCCAAGCATTGGATACAGCTCATGCGAGTTTACATAATATTTTAAGTCTCTGTAGAACACTTAAATTCACATATGGATGACTGCACAGTGGTTTAAAGTGCTAACTGTTATGGATCACTGTCATCTCACCTCTATCTGCATGGGTTTGAGTCTATGTCTCGGCAAATGTGGGTATGTGAGAAAGCTTGCCAACAGCTTCCTGTGGGTTGTTGGTTCACCCCGGGGGTTTTCCAGGTTCTTCCTCCACCATTTATACTGGCTGCCATGTATAACCTTTCATGTGCTGAAAAAATGATGTTAAACCATACAACAACAATAACAGCAACTTTTTGTTATAGTCAGTGACTTTGATCTTTAAGCCCAAAATGCTAAACCTTTCACCTTATTCCTAATGTAAGATATTCAGAAACTTTGATTGAACTAATCTTAATATGTAGAAATCATTTTTCCTTTCATCATAAATGGAGCATTGATCTTTATGCTTTCATTCTAGGTTCAATAGGGTTCTTCCATTCACCAAACAAAAGCCAGCCACAAAGTTTGGAAAGTGAAGATGGATATTTCTGTTACTGGTTTTAATGGCACTTTAACATTATATTGACTATTTCACACCATGTAAAATGCCCTTCCCAAGTCAGGATAGCCCCATCAGGATTACCTTGGATTACAAATCTGATGCCATGGCAACTGAGCTATTATGACAATACTGCAACTTACTACACAGAAGCCAAGTTTCTTTTCCAGTCCACTGACCTTTGACCTTTTCATCCTGAATTTAATTTTTTGTTATAATATGTTTATTTGGTACAAGTTAATCCTAAGTTGTCATCTGTATTACAGATCTATTAAATGCAGGGTAGACTTCCATTTCAAGATGTTATGGATTTAACATTACTTGTAATCTAAGTAATAATAATAATAATAATGAGGACATTGTATAGCGCCTAATCTTTAGAAGCTCTAAGCGCTTTACAACATTTGACAACACTTTAAAAAAAACATATATAATGATATGATTACAAAAATAAAAACAAACACCACGAAAGTAGAAACAAAAAATATGCTGTAAATATTTAAGGCAGGGATACATTATTAGGTCTTTAAGTCTGTTCTTGCAGTTGAAATAGGTGAGTTTTAAGAGCGCTCTTGAATGAGATCACTGTGTCTTTGTGTCTAAGTGCAGTGGGCAATTCATTGCACGTTGCTGGGCCCTGGTATGCAAAAGAGCGTTGTCCATATGATTTCATCTTCATAGTGGGAATAATGAGAATACGAGTGTCAGAAGAGGAGCGTAAGTACCTTGCAGGTGTGTACACATGGGTGAGGTCAGATAGGTATGTTGGACTGGAGCCCGTCAGTGAAGCGTAGCACAGAGAACAAATTTTGTGTTTAATTCTGGATCGTATGGATAGCCAGTGTAGGGTAGAGAGCAGGGGAGAGGCGTGCTCTGATCGTGGTACTCTAAGGATGATTCGAGCAGCTGTATTTTGAACTTTTTGAAGTTTCTGATGTAGATATTGAGACGAACCAGACAGAATTGAGTTACAATAGTCCAGTCTTGAAAGTACTAAGGAACACACAAGTGTTTTAGTGGCATCAACTGAAAGATACTTGCGAATGGAGCTGATTCGTCTCGGCTCAAGATATGCAGCCTTGCATATGTTCATGACATGTTGATGCAATGAGAAAGTGCTGTCAAGAGTGACACCGAGGTTTCGTCCTGACTGTGTGAATTTAATGTTGGTGTTGCTGATATTTATTGACTGATGTAAAGGATGTGAATGAGAAAGTCTTTGTGTTGTAATCAGGATGGCTTCAGTTTTATCATCATTCATCTGCAGCTTGTTACATGTCATCCATGATTTCACATCGGAAATGCACCTCTCTATGCTTTGGATGGTAGCTTCAATTTCAGCTGGATGGCTAGATTTGTATATTTGGGTGTCATCAGCATACAATTGGTGAGACACTGGATGATGATCTATGACACTTGAGAGTGACTGAGTGTATAGAATGAAGAGAACAGGTCCAAGAACAGACCCCTGTGGAACACCACAGCATAGACCAACTGGGCTGGAGTGTTTTCCATTTGCGGACACAATTTGTGTCCTGTTGACCAAGTAGGACTTGAACCATAGTAAGACCGTATCATGAATGCCAAATACATGCTGGAGACGGTGAAGTAATATATCATGGTCTATAATGTCAAATGCTGCAGACAAGTCAAGGAGAGTGAGGACTGTAATCTTTCCGCCATCCAAAGCAGAGAGAAGGTCATTGACTACTTTCAGAAGAGTAGTTTCAGTACTGTAGCAAGGGCGATATGCAGACTGTACATTGCTAAAAAGACTGTTTGAATTCAGATGAGATACAAGTTGGGATAGAACAACTTTTTCTAAGATTTTTGACATGAATGGGAGATTAGAAACTGGGCGGTAGTTCTTTAAATCATTATGGTCGAGTGTTGGTTTCTTCAGCAGAGGCTTTACAATGGCAGTTTTGTAAATGATGGGAATTCCCTAGATGAGAGAGAGGTATTAATAACATCAGTTAATGAAGGCAATATTGGATCCAAGCATTCTAGCAGCAGTGACGTCAAGCAGCAATTAAGTGTGTGTAATTACTATGTCATGGATTTAACATTACTTGTAATCTAAGTGTGTATAATTGCTATGTCATGGATTTAACAATACTTGTAATCTAAGTGTATGTAATTGCTATGTCATGGATGTAATCTAAGTGTATGTAATTGCTATGTCATGGATTTAACATTACTTCTATCATAAGTGTATATAATGGCTATGTCATGGATTTAACATTACTTGTGATCTAAGTGTGTGTAATTGCTATGTCATGGATTTAACATTACTTGTAATCTAAGTGTGTGTAATTGCTATGTCATGGATTTAACATTACTTCTATCATAAGTGTATATAATGGCTATGTCATGGATTTAACATTACTTGTAATCTAAGTGTGTGTAATTGCTATGTCATGGATTTAACATTACTTCTATCATAAGTGTATATAATGGCTATGTCATGGATTTAACATTACTTGTAATCTAAGTGTGTGTAATTGCTATGTCATGGATTTAACATTACTTGTAATCTAAGTGTGTGTAATTGCTATGTCATGGATTTAACATTACTTGTAATCTAAGTGTATGTAATTGCTATGTCATGGATTTAACATTACTTCTATCTTAAGTGTATATAATGGCTATGTCATGGATTTAACATTATTTGTAACCTGTGTGTATGTAATTGATATGAACTCTTCCATATCAAGATATTTATAAGAGGGGGAGAAAGTAAAAAGGATTCAAAATCACACTTTAGTTTTAAAAGTGAACACCTGGAAGCCATATTATCTTTGAAAACAAAGAAATAGGAAAGATATCCAAAAATCTCAATTTGTGGAAGAATTTGAGGATGTTTCATAAAACTGAAGTCTAATTTCTGAAATATTTTTAGCCAGACATTCAAGCGTCCAACCTGGAAATGTTGACATTCTGTAACTAAATAATAAAGAACTTAGCATTCCAGCCTGGAAATGTTGAAATTCTGTAAATGAAAAATAATTAAGTTAGAATTCCAGTCTGAACATGTTGACTTCTGAATAATAACTAAGTTACAATACCAGTCTGGAAATGCAGTTTCCATTTAATGTAAAACTTTAAAAACCAGGAGACATGTACACTTAGAGTTTAGCATAACTAGCCAATTATTCCTATTCATAGTAGGCCCTTCTCTCTATCCTTCTAGCCTTCTGTTGAAGCTAAAGTAGTCTGTTGCATTGAGGAACAAACTGACCTTTCCGCCAATCACCAACAAGGATCCTCTACTCCAATGGCAGGGGATGTGACAAACACGAAACATATGCCAATATCTGGGCTGCCATTTTAATTACTAAATCTTGAGCAAGTCCCATTTTGACACTGCCGCCAGATATGGTCTCAACTACTGCAAAAGCCTGAAAATGAGCGTATCTTATATCATATTTAACTATTGATATCTTGCACAAAAACATAAAAAGTGTCAACACATACCTGCAATAATGCAACTCTAAACCAGGATTTATGATCTTTCCTTAGTTATGATCTTATGCAAGCAGTATAGACTCCGATCCAACAATAATATACACCATTTATTCAAATTAGGAATGTAAGAATAAGAAAACATATACTGCTGTGCCAACACAATTAGGTGTTGAATTATGTGACTATGAAGTCTACACTCTGTTTAATGTTATGTGGATAATGCGATCTTGGTAACAACACTTTTCTGGACCACAAATGTGTCATGATAACATGGATATCCCAACTAACATTATGCAATTGAAGGGAAGAAAGAAATTAAAGACAGGGAACATAACTCTGTTCTGGACTAGAAATGTGTTATAGTAAAATGGATACCTCTACCAACATGATGCAATTGAAGGATAAAGTGCCAACTTAAAAAGCAGCCATAAATCTGTTCTGGATTGGAAATATGTCCTAATTGTGGAAGCTCCCACCAAAATGATGGAATTGAATAGAAACATGCCAAGTTAAATAGGGGCTATAACTCTGTTTGGAATTAGAATAGTGTCCTAATATTGTGATGCCCCTGCTAATATAATGCAATGAAAGGGCATAGTGCCAAGTTAAACAGTGGTCATAATTCTGCTTGGGACAAGAAATGTGTCCTAATAGTATTAATGCCTTCTTCAAAATGATGCAGCATAAGTCAAACTACAAAATTTGCTGTAAACCAATTAAAATCAAATCTGATGTAGATGTTTGTAGATATTAATTTCTAAATACAGAAAAGGGAAATTAAGTTAAGAAAAACTTGTGCACTGGGCCTTAAACTTTCACTTTTGTCTCACTGGTCCAGAAGGACCCTAAATTGCCCATGTCTGCATTAACCAAAGACCTATCCAACCACAAAGTCTGACATGCATATATTTCCTACAGTGCATTCAATGATAAAACAGGAAAAAATAACAAATTTAATGCAAACTCAGAATTCAGACAACTACTTTATTACTTATTAAGTCATAGAAATATTTTACTAAACATCATGGTTGGTGGTTCTTCCCGGGGTTTTCAAGGGTTCCTCCTCCACCAGTTATACTGGCTGCCATGTATAGCCTATCTTGTACTGAAAAATGGCATTAAACCCTACAACAACAACAACAACAACTAAATATCATATTTTTAAATTTTCAGATTTCATGATTACTACATCTATTGTTAGATCCTCTTTGAAACTAAGTTATGAAGTTAACTAAAACTTCAAGTCTAAATGTTCCCAAAATAAAAGATATCAAATACCCAAACAAAATAGAACACATTTTCCATTTAAAGCTCATTTAATGATCATTTAATAATTATTTCTTCTTATTTTCCTGGTGCCAAGTTACCCTCCCCACAAACAAAAAAAATGTAGAGTCAGCAGGAAAAAATATTGTTAGTTGGGTAACCTGAACCACATAATTTTTTATTTGGCCTAAAGTTTTTGTATGTTCAGCATGAAGCACTGTGATTACAAGTTTCAACTATGTAGTACAGACTCTGAAAATAGCAATCTTACCAGTAAAACAAAACAGAATGATGTGCAAATGAAAAATGAATGCAAAATGAATACAAATCTAATGACAAATGATGCAAACTGAATGATGATTACATTATGAAGAACATGGAGTGCAAATGCAAATTACAGAACAATACTTGATAAACAAAAATGGAAGAAAACAAGAATGGTTTACATAAAAACATCTGAAAACTATTTTAAAAGCTTTTGCCAAAATTCCATGGTCTGAGGCCCTGTACCATGATAATCATGGTAAAGATTATTTACAACGGCAGGCAATGTTTCAACCCTAACAAGCTATTCTTACAGTTAAGAAGATTTTCAAGATTGACACCATGGTTGCCATACTGGATATCAGATCAGCATCCTTGTTATTCAGTATCAACTAGACTCGATAAGAAGTCTTCTGGTGAAAACCTCATACCAATATGACATTCCTTTTATGACTGGCAATACGATTTTCAAAATGGTTGCCATGGCAGCCACATATCAAATCAGTTAGGCACCATTTTCAATCAAGACCAGCAAGATATCATATTGAGACTTTTAGTGAAAACCCCATGTTAACATGGCTTTCCATTTAGATGGAGTAATGATCACAAGATTTTCAAGAGCACTGCCATGGTGGCCATACAGAATGTGAGATGTGCACCATTTTCATTTATTACCAGCTAAACATCATAAAGTTTACTAAGTTTAATGACTATAGATAGGATCCAGTAAAAGCATCCCGAATTGAAACTGCAAGCTCTTCATGTAAGCTTGTGATAAGCCTGCACAAACTGATATTGTGCAAGCTCGGATTATGAACATTGTGGCAAGCTTGCACAAGCCTGCACTGAATAAACTGCAAAGCTTGCAAGGTTCTTCATTGCATGCTTGTGCAAACTACATAACAGAAATATTGCAAGCTTATGCTTACATGCTTGCACCAGCGTGCTGGAAGCTTACACCAGGTTGCACAATCCTAAATACCAGGTTGCACAAGCCTAAATTATGTAATGAACAAGCTTGCATTGAAAACAACAAGCTTGCGTAAATCATAGTTAAGTAGAAAACAAGCTTAATTTGTACAAGTGATTAAATTCAGCACTAGCTTAGGTTCATTGCTATACAAATACTGCATGCAAACATTACATTATATACAGACCATTCAAGAATACTCTTTATAAAGGAGGTTATATGTAATATAAATCTGAAATAAATAGAAAACATTCCAATTATTTCTTAAGTAGATTTATTTACAAATGTACACATATTTTGAACAGCATTCTTTCAAGTAAAAAGTTTGTAAAACCTTGTTAAGAAAATTAAAACCTGCATGAAGAATTGAATTAGCAACCAAACTGTAAAACACAAACAATATACACATTCTCTCACTGATTTCCAGAATCCATTTTGAATCATCTTGCAGTCTGCAAAGGTGCTACACAAATATTTCATTGACACTTAAGCGATCTTCATGCAATTGCACATATTTGTTTGATGACATCATTGAACATGGCATCAGTTAGGCAAGGTTTGCCATTTGCATTTTTGTAAATGCACAGAACATACTGCTTCACAGCAGACAAAGTTATTGCTGGCAGTGGAATGGATGCTTTGTCATCCTTCTTATTATATGCACACTTCGCACCAAGTGTACTGGATCTTGCAAGCATCCCTCTTGTGAAAAAGTGTCCAGAAGAGCAATAACAAGTTTCCTAGGATTTCCAAATGCATTATGATTGTCTTGGGACAGCTGGGCCTGGATTAGATAAACATCAAAATCTGCCACAAGCCTGATATTGGAATTTTCATTGCTCTGAAGGATGAGAGAAGTAATAAAATGTAAACATAATAATTGCAAAACAAATCACAGGATTTTTACTTTACTATTACCTGTAACAAAGATGTTTACATTCTGCAAAGTTGTATATAACTTTGGCCTGTCAGTTTTAAGATAATTATACCAGTAGCATTGTATTCTAGAAGTTGATTTGTTACATTGATTTAATTTAACATTAAGCTTACTGCATTGGGATGTTTCACCTTGCACCATCTCAGCCTGCAGTTGTTGCCTGTCTTTCATCTTCTTTTCAAGATCTTTCTTCAACTCTAAAAGAAACCAAATAATCTAATATCATCAACATGAAAATCATTGGTTTCTCCTAGTCTTGTTAGTATTTTTCTCTGGGTATCTGATTTGGTCCTAAACTGTCAACACAATTATGTGCTTGAATATCTGGGCCTACACTTTATACATTTTGCTTATTGTGACATGGTGAAATAGCATCCTGGCAAAATTGTACTGACTAGAAAAAATCTTATATCACCAAAAATAAAAATCACTGATTTCACATAGTCAAGTTAGTATTTTTCCCTGCGTATCTGACTTGGTCCTAAACTGCCAACACAATTCAGTGCTGGAATATCTGGGTCTACACTGTTTGCACTTTCTTGGTGTGACATGGCTAAATAAGATCTTGGTAACATTATACTGGACATGACATTAATGCACACAACAATATCATGCAACTGAAGTGAAAAAATTCAAGTCAACTGGGGCCATTGACTCAGTAAAATGCAGCTGGAAAACAATTAAAATCAAGGGGCTCTGAGTGCCTGAGTGGTCTGAGACACTAGCCTTAAAAGGGCTTATTGTATATATTGATAATATAAGCCTATTTACTAAGTTTGATTATCAATGGATCAGAAATAATCACCAATGTTCGCAGCCAGTTGGATCCAATATAACATCAATATTTATTGATCCAACTCATATCTCAGATCTTCATGGTTTAAGTCATCTCACAGACAGAGGTGAGCTGTATGAGTGATCTGTAAAGGGAAGCACCTTAGACCACTCTATTCTTGCTATTTTGGAAACAGGTCAAGATTTTGATTATAAACCATATAGTCCAGGACTTATCAAAGTCAGATCAGAAATATGTCTTCCAGAGTGGCAACATGCTTGGCTAATCAGATAAAATATTATCACATTGTGTGTGGATCTTAAATTTCCTTGAATCTATGTAAGGTCCTGATAATATAAGCATATATTCCAAGTTTGAGCACAAGTTGAAAACAATTGGCCTCTATAGTGGTAACAAGAGGGCCAAGTAGACCTGATATCATTCAACTGCTTACACAACAGATGTCCATTTCACTAACCAGGCTTATGTACACATCATATACAAACAATCTCCCTAATTTTACATCAAGCTGAGATTACTTTTTCTGCCTTTTACTGAAATCATGCAAGATCTTTTTTAAACAAGCCTACATTAAAAGTTTGATAAAAAAATCTGACTGGAAATATGGCATTCAATGTGGTAATGAGTTCAATCAGTTAAAAGCAAGATCAGGTCATTATTATGCAAAGATCTCACTCACATTTGTACTCTTCTGGGATATTGACAATACAAATCTATATTAAAATTGAATTTAACTGGACTAAAAGACATGGCCACCATAGTGGCAGCAAACAAGTGTTGACAGGAAGCTACTAGCAATCTTTTTCACATATCCAAATAAGTCAAGCCAAGATGCACACAGACAGACATGTACATATCCAAAGAAGTCAAGCCCATAGGCATGCAGACAGACATGTACATATCCAAATAAGTCAAGCCCATAGGCATGCAGACAGACATGTACATATCCAAATAAGTCGAGCCCATAGGCAGACAGAGGTGAGTGATCTATAAAGACAAGCACCATATACCACTCAGTCACCTAGGATGCCAGATGTTGACAGAGAGACAATGGATAGATGACAAACAGCAAACACATTGCCATAAACTGTCTTATTGCCAGGTATACTAGTAAGCGCAGGCAATCAGTTCTGAAGTCATCTCATCAATATGCTTGGATCTCACTCAGTATGAAACTCATCTAAGATCTTCATGATAAAAGTATATATTCCAAGCTGGATCAAACTTAAATCGGATTTATGTTTTTCAGAATGGTATCAAGCCCAAACCAATCAGATGCAAGATCAAATGATTAATACAAACTGAGACCATAAAACTTCAATATCTTACCATTGCATATCCCCAAGCTCTTCACAATGACTGCATATAAAGCTTGCATGCTCCTAATCCCACCTCTGCCACCATGACAGTGAACTAAGGGTCAGATTGCATATACATGTACTGTCACATACATTGATGTTTCTTCTTGCAATGACTGCATACATATATATGAATCTGGGTCAGAAACATTTAACCTTTAATCATCCCACACCATCTGCTCCAAACGCATGAAGCAATGATGTCCCCCCCCCCCGCCTACATCAGAACTGTAGCTAATTAACAGATTCATATATTTTTTGCAGACAATTTGACTAATAATGTTATTTTTAAATGAGTATAAAGTATGTAAAACAATTTAATTTTTATCATTTTGACAAAATTTGTCAATGTATTGTTTCTTCTATAATCCTACATATAACCTTTTGTATGGTGCTAAATAGCCTAACAGTACTGGTGCACTGCAGTAATACAATCTATCAACCTTCCATAATCACAGTATATGTCCATGTTATATGATGATTTATTTGACCATTATACAGTAAAGTATGGTCTCAGTTAAAATTCCAGATGTTCCTTGTACATTTTATGCTTGATCTCTGTGAGAACATTCACTCAGAGTCTTATAATTAAATGTATCCTGAAGTAGTCCTGGTCAATAAGCTGCTTGATACAGAGGCATGTTTACCATCTAGATGATTAAGACTCGGTCCTTTAATGCAACTTATATTTACCTATGCTTAGAAAATACCCAATTTATTCAATTATTATTAGTATTATTATTATTCAAGGATTAAAATCTAAGAATAATTGAAGATTGGCTATGGATTAAAAGAATAATTGAAGATTGGCTATGGATTAAAAGAGACAAGATTAACAAAATAGTTTTTTCTTTTCTTTCTTTTCTTTTCTTTTTAATTAAAATCTAAGGTGTGACTGATGAAAGGATGGACAAGCTCCCTCACCAAACTGCCCTATAGGAATCCTATTTAAATTCCTATAGGAAACCTATAGGATTCCTGTGATAATTTCCTATGGGAAGCCTATAGGATTCCTGTGATAATTTCCTATGGGAAGCCTATAGGTAATTTATCTGCAAATTAGTAGGAATAGTCCTCGGAAATTTGTAGGAATATCATAGGAACTTTCCCTATAGGCTTCCTATAAGATTCCTTTGTGATCCCTATAATATTCCTTGAAGATTCCTATAGGATTCTATATTTCCAAGTAGTGATTTTGCAAATGTACTGGAGATCCCAGTAGATAGAGAAATCCTGTAAAATATATTATTTACAAATACATTATGAGTTATAATTGCTGGTATAGGACAGGATTTCAACATTTTAAACCACTTTGTTCATTATTAGCAGAAAGTACATCTAACATTTAATACCAATGGTTTAAATACTTCTGATACAGAATTAGGAAGCATAACAAAAAGAAAAGAAAAAACTATTTTGTTAGTCTTGTCACTTTTAATCCATAGCCAATCTTCAATTATTCTATTATCATTCAATCTGGAATTGGCAATGATTAAACAGAGTCTGAATATTGCAGCTGCTTCATATAATTGTTAATTTCTCTGAGTCTGCAATTGTTGCGTCATTATCTTTCTCATGTCCACACATTTTTCATTGACTTTTTTTTTAATCATTATCGACTCTGTTGCCTCTGTAAATCTCTGGTACACAAAAGCTGATGAAAAAATCCTTGAATTTTAATTTGTAATTGTTATCTCTAACATCTCATATGGTATTTGTGTTGAATAGCACATCAGCACAATAATGGCTATAAAGGCAAATTAAAAGTAAATGAAATAATAGGTAACAAATATAAAATCCATAAAACATATGGTAAAATTATATTTTTTACATAAGCCTCATTCCTACATCATACTGAAAAACTCTTTACATGGAAAATTGTTCTGTCATTGGCTGGAGTTATTTTTTCCTTCAAATTAAGAGCAGTGCACTGAATATTTTCATTAAAAATAAATAATTTTGAAATGCGAACTTGCCTAATCATTTTCTAGATTTTCAGAACCAAATGTTCTGTGATATGTAGAATTGTATGTAAAAACTTTAGAACAGATATTGGATATGCACTCTAAAGCTGAGACATAAAAGTGGCAAACTAGTTGAATTAAGCAAGTGGCAATTTTCTTATTCCACAGCTTTCGCAAGACCAAATAAATTATAGCCCCCTAACCCCACCTCTACCCCAGGAAATCAAATACTGATATCAGTTGAAAACCTCTACATTAATTAATCTCACTTTTAATTGCACATATGATGTTCTTATCTAATGGTTTATAGCTGAGATGATCTAGTTTCTACAATTTTGGATAATTGGCTGCTGTGATAAAAACTAGGAGAGGTTGGTTCACTCTGATATTGAAGTATCGATTCAGCTTCTACAGGTTTTGGTGACTGAAACATCCTGTGGGAGGTTGTAATATTCATTACAGTCATCATTCTTAGTGTAAGGGTTTGAAAACTACTGTCAAGGACTCTGCCATTTGCTCCAAGGTGGAATGATGAATCAGTACCCTCACAAAGTGCATTCAGGTGTTAATGATGGTTTTTGAGCCAGGAAGCCTCATTGCTTTCAAGCAGTCCTTTAACCTGTTCACTTAGTGAGTAGGTAATTGTATGTGATGCCATGGCCTTCTCTAATTCTGCAATTCTCTCATCTCTCAAAAAAAAACCCACTCAAAATATGCTGTATAAATTGTAATCACTCAAAAAGCCTTAGATCAAAATCCTTACTGTACCTTACTGTAAAAGTGACTGGTTTGTTTTGCTATTCCTTTAGTCTGGGCTTAACAGGATAAAAGCATGTAGTCATAGAAAATGGATGCCCCATAATGGTGCTTGAAAATTTACCTAGATGCACAGCCTAACCAAGGTATAACAGATTAACGGGGTAACACTACATGCCCCTATTACAGTTGCAGTGGGGCATACAAAACAAACCAAGATATGACAGATGGACAAGGGTAACACAACATACCCCTATTGCTGTTGTAATGTGGATTGAAAACCTAACCAAGGTAAGGTTTATGGACAAGGGTAACACCACATACCCCTATTACTGATGTAGTGGGGCATAAAAACCTAACTAACCAAGGTATGACAGATGGACATGGGTAACACAACATACCCATGTCACTGCCATGGAAACCATACTGGATATCAGATTGGCACCATTTTCATTTATAACCAACAAGACAACATAAGAATTCTTTTGACAGAAAAAGCTGATGTCAATATGACTAACCATGTAGTAGGAGAGTAGTAATAAAATGCTTTTCAAGATTACCACCATAGCAGCCATATTGCAGGCAAGAAATTTTCATTTCGAAGCAGCTAGGCATTCTAAGTTGTCTTTTCATAAAACCCAATCAATGGGATATAGATACAACATCTCAGAATGACTGCAGTGTAGGTTAATATGGGTCAAATTGGCACCATTTTTACTTTGGACCAAGTAGACATCATAAGAACTCTCTTGATAAAACCTGGTGAAAACAACCAACCCAAGGCTGGGAATTAGGTAGTGATGCATCTACTATTTCTATTAGCATAGGTTATATGTCTAAAATTATAAATTATATGAATAAACAAATGTGTTAATTTGTTTTGCCAGGTATCATTTTTGCACCTGAATTGAGTATTTCTACGTCTTGTTCTAGCCTGGACACTTCTTTCTTTAAATGTCTGTTTTCATCTTCAAGTGCTTGATTTTTCAAGTGCATTTCATTAAATTGTTCATGCCATGTTTTTAGCATCTGATAAGAATTACCAGGAGACCTGTAAAGA
>JAECUM010025781.1:0-35925 GCA_016617855.1 Megalonaias nervosa | reverse complement strand
ATATATATAATGATATGATTACAAAAAACAAACACCATGAAATTAGAAAACAGACAACATGCTGAAAATATTTAAGGTAAGGAACAAGGAAACATTATTAGGTTTTTAAGTCTGTTCTTGCAGTCTAAATAGGTGAGTTTTAAGAGCACTCTTGAATGAGATCACTGTGTCTTTGTGTCTAAGTTCAGTGGACAATTCGTTCCACGTTGCTGGGCCATGGTATGCAAAAGAACGTTGTCCATATGACTTCATTTTCATTATGGGAATAATGAGAATACGAGTGTCAGAAAAGGAGCGTAAGTATCTTGCTGGTGTGTACACAAGGGTAAGGTCGGATAGGTATGTTGGACTGGAGCCCGTTAGTGAAACGTAGCACAGAGAACAAATTTTGTATTTGATTCTGGATTGGATGGATAGCCTGTGTAGGGTACAGAGCAAGGGAAGGGGTGTGCTCTGATCGTTGTACTCTAAGGATGATATGAGCAGCTGTGTTTTGAACTTTTTGAAGTTTCTGGAGTAGATATTGAGACGAACCAGACATAACTGAGTTACAATAGTCAGTCTTCAAAGTACTAAGGAACACACAAGTGTTTTAGTGGCATCAAATGAAAGATATTTGCGAATGGAGCTGATGCGTCTCAGCTCAAGATATGCTGCCTTGCATATGTTGGTGCAATGAGAGAGTACTGTTGAGAGTAACACCTAGGTTTCGTACTGACTGTGTGAATTTAATGTTGGTGTTGCTGATATTTATTGTTTGAGGTAAAGGATGTGAATGAGAAAGTCCTTGTGTTGTAATCAGAATGGCTTCAGTTTTATCATCATTCATCTGCAGCTTGTTACATGTCATCCATGATTTCACATCGGAAATGCACCTCTCTACACCTTTGATGGTAGCTTCAACTTCATTGGAATGGCTAGATTTGTATATTTGGGTGTCATCAGCGTACAACTGGTGAGAGACTGGATGATGATCTATGACACTTGAGAGCGGCTGAGTGTATAGCATGAAGAGAACAGGTCCAAAAACAGACCCCTGTGGAACACCACGACATAGATCAACTGGGCTGGAGTGTTTTCCGTTTGCGGAAACAATTTGTGTCCTGTTTACTAAGTAGGACTTGAACCATAGTAAGGCTTTATTGTGAATGCCAAATATATGCTGGAGACAGTGAAGTATTATATCATGGTCTATTGCGTCAAATACTGCATACAAGTCAAGGAAGGTGAGGACTGTAATCTTTCCGCTATCCAAAGCAGAGAGAAGGCCATTAACTACTTTCAGAAGAGTAGTTTCAGTACTGTGGCAAGGGCGATATGCAGACTGTACATTGCTAAAAGACTGCTTGAATTCAGATGAGATACAAGTTGGGATAGAACAACTTTTTCTAAGATTTTTGATATGAATTGGAGATTAGAAACTGGGCGGTAGTTCTTTAAATCGTTATGGTCGAGTGTTGGTTTCTTCAGCAGAGACTTTACAATGGCAGTTTTGAAAAATGATTGGAATTCCCCGGATGAGAGAGTGGTATTAATAACATCAGTTAGTGAAGGCAATATTGGATCTAAGCACTCAAGCAGCTGAGATGTCGGAATCGGATCTAGTTCACGTGACTTTGGTGCACTCTTCGTCACAATTGTACGTTAAAAAAATCCATAGAGACAGGTTCAAATGCTGCTAACGGTTGGCACTGAAAATCTGTATCGCAACTGTATGGTGACGACGAATCAGTTGAAATTGTTTTGTCTAGCTTATCTCTAATGGTTTGTACTTTGTCACGGAAGAAATTTGCAAACAGGTCCGGAAGGTCGACTGGAGAGAAGATAGTTGGAAGTGGTGTACGTGTTTTCCTTGAAATTAGCTTGTTAGTAATCTCAAAGAGCTCTTTGCCGCTGGAACTTTCCGTGATCTTAGTACTGTAGTGGGCTGATTTCGCTGCATGGACTATGTTTATGACATTCTTCTTAGCGGCTTCATAGATCTGCATATGAATAGTGAGTCTGGTGGAAAAACAAAGCCTCTCAGCTTTACGTCGGTCTCTTTTTGCAGTGCGAAGCTGGTTCCTAACACTGCTATACCACGGAGAACACTTTTGAATTGATACTCTGCGCTTGGTTTGTGGGGCATGTGTGTCAAGCAATGAACGCAGGCATTTATCAAGTTGTTCTGCTGTAGGAGGTAAGCAAGTTGTT
The DNA here is from genome assembly GCA_016617855.1 of Megalonaias nervosa. Lineage (NCBI taxonomy): Eukaryota > Metazoa > Mollusca > Bivalvia > Unionida > Unionidae > Megalonaias > Megalonaias nervosa. Next base: position 33,732 of record JAECUM010025781.1, on the reverse strand, counting down.
AGGTTTGCTTGGATGTCATGCATTAGTTGGGTTCTATTTATCGTACGGAGGTTTCTCTTAGTAGCAAATAAAGGTTGAGGGTTAGGGACTGATACATCAAGATGGCATATAATGCAGAGGTGATCTGATGCAAGTTCGTGGGACACCAGAGAGGACTGTAGAATATTATCATCAGGTCTATGAAGAATCCAGTCTAAAATGTCACCATGTTCATGTGTGGATTGTCTAACCGACTGTTTGAGGTTGAAAACGTAAGTGGAATCTAGGAGTTTTGATGTGCATGGATTTCCAGGACAGTGAAAGTGAAAGTTAAAATCTCCAAGAATAATCAGGTTGCCACCTATCGAATTTCTATACTCCTGGAGATTCGGAAACTGCTCCAAAAAGAGAGATTCAGTCAGCTTGTTTTTTTCTACTAAGAGGACGGCGGTAGAGGCAGAAAAAATGGACTGACCTTTGTTCCAGTGTGAGTGTGGTTTGGACTAGTTCAAACGATGTGTGGTAGAAATTGAAGGTTGTAGTGTGGTTATATGATTATAATCCATGCAAAGGACCGAGAGCAAAGTGTGTATCTTATCTAAAATAAAAGTTTCCTCCTGGTTTCCACCTCAGAAACAACTGCATGCTAACATCTGAGTCGTAGAAACGAATACATGAAGAATGATGAAAATGTAGGCACAACTTCAGGGAAAGGAACAAACCAGTAAATGCGCTAAATTGAGATTGAGCAATTTTCTGACGCGGTCATAAGACCTATGAGCTAACCGTTTATTTCTTGTAAAAATAGTAACGTTCACATGTAAGTTTCAGGTATAAATTAAACGATGAAGGACATACATAAAGCAGACTGAATTAGTGACCTTTCACTTCTTTCTGATCTTGTGGTCGGATGGCACTAGGTGAGAAATAACGTTCACAAGAACCAACTCATTCGAGCGTCTTCTCAATCTAGCAGAATCTCCTAGGTGGACTCTGCATCCATTACAAAGGTTGTATCAAAGTATTGATACTCTCTATATGTAACATCTTTATTGACAAAGGTAGGTACAAAAGAACATTTCGGATCAAAGCAAATTGTTTAAAGAATTTTTTTTTTCCTTTGTACCACAGGGGATAGCCAGAAACGTCGATGATTCTTAAAGAAAACTAATGAAGTTATATCGCAAAAGTATTGAGACATTCATCGAGGCATAATAACATTGTGGTTTCCGCTTTTTAAAACCCGAGTTCTGCACTGATGCAAAAGTCAAAATAAAATCAGCTCATGAATGCGTATATCAACATCCAGAAAAGGTGAGTTCATTTACATAGGAGACATCCTCTTTACCGCATCCAAATGGTCGTCTATTAATTTCATGTTTCCTATTGCAATCCAGCGAGTTTTATTTTATTCATCTTCTTATATATTTCTTCAGTGATATATAAACACCAAGGAAACAATGGCTTTGGCATTAGATAACTCCTTTGCACTGAGTTTCTTGTTTCTTAATTTGGTCTGAGTGAGGTTTGATACAACTAATAGGTCTCGTCCACAAAAAGATAATATTTAAGGGAACAACGTCATCAATAAACCTCAAAACTGTAATATAAAAGGCTGTAGGAGATCTACATGGAAACACGTGTCCATTCTAAATTTCTTATGCATCTGCTTTTAATTAAAGATGAGGAACCATTCCCCTGGGTTTTAAAACCAAGAAGTTTTAATTCAGTGTAGGCACGTTGCTTTCTCCCGCATTCACAAATTTAAAAAGACTGATCTCGGGACACGAGACTCAGTCAGTAGCATACTAACGGGGGGGGGGGGGGGACAGACGCGCGGTTGCCCCGGGCACTAGAGATCATGGGACGTCAAAACAGATGTGAATAATACAATTTAGATACCAGATAAAGCCAATGTCTAACCATTTTTCAATTGCCAATTTTGAAAAGCACTAGTTGGGCCAATGTTATACGGCGGTTGCAATTCCGATGTGGCGGAACTCGTATGTGTTCTTCGCAGCTGCGACCGTGTATGTACATACGCAAACATCCACTAGCCACATGCGTACAATACTTGTGGGCGGAGCTCACATATGTCGTTTTCTATCTACTGTCTAGTGCAGACGTAGTCCTTAGCAAAAAGCAAGTGTATATTAAATGCTAGCGGAACTCATATGTGCATAGTTGGGTCTATAGCTGGACAAAAATTAAAATATTTGTTTTAAACGATATAGTATAATGTTTGATGTAGCCAACTTCTTTCCAATTTTGAAAGGGTCAATATAAAGAAACTGTGAAGATGGGACATTGGGTCACATTAGAAACTTTATTCCATTATCATACTGGGTTTTCTTTGGACCTATTTATTGACCATTAACGACGACGGAAATGATGACTTATCGATCTAGTCACCTATTTGATTATTTTGGTAGAAAATATACAGGAATTTGAAAGCGATAAATTGTTCAAGACTAGGATATATTTCATTGCACAATTTTTTCTCTAGCGATTGAGACAAGGGACAATGAAGATTGAGGTGACGTAATACTGGAAGCTGATTACTTCGCTCATATAAAAGGGAAAGTATATTGTGATACAAACTATTGGGTTCCATTCAAAGCTTTATAATATCACAAACAGGAGGTTCTAGTAACCACGCATGGAAAATGAAGCTGACTGAAATGACAACGATGCTGACTGAAATGACAATACATTGACTGTTCTTTGACAAATCGTGCCAACCCCGGGCATGACCACATGTTCCAAAACTAATACACTATTTCATTAACCTCTAATAAGGTGCTTGCGAAACAATGCTTTATGTATTTTTGGGAATAATACGCTTTCTGAAATTACTCAGGTTTAGGCGGAAGATAATGCTCATTTCGAATGTACGTCAGACGTTTTTTTGTTTAACATCTGCTGATATATTTATCTTATAATCCGTACACAAGTACCACGTTACATATGCAGGCATGTAAATTTACATGGTAAGTAAATCTGCACCATCTCCAGAGTTAGTCCAAAAGCAAATTTGTGCATGTATATAAATTTGTGCAGTATGCGGATTTTGGCATATGTATCAAGATCATCATCATCATCAATCCCTTAACCCAAGAGGTCATTGGGGCACCACAGTTGACTTTACAACCAATTCTCTCCATCTTTCCCTGTTCATTACTGCCCTTTAGGAATCTCCAAATCCCATGCCTGTCCACTCCTTAATGTTGTCTTCCCACCTCTTTTTCTGTCTGCCTCTTCTTTTGCACCCTCGCACAGTGCCTTGCAAGATTGTTTTTGCCAGTCCAGATGATCTTGAGACATGACCGTACTACTTCAGTTTGCGCTTTTTTACAGTGGTCAAAAGGTCTTCATAGGATCCGATGGCTAGTTGGATCATGTTATGGACTTCTTCGTTGGTTACATGGTCAATGTATGAGATGCCCAAGACCTTGTGGTAGCATCTCATTTCGAAGGTTTGAATCCCTCTTTGTAGATCTGATGTGAGCGTCTATGTTTCCCAAGCATACAGAAAGATGGATATGACAATCGAGCGCATCAGCCTTATTTAGGAACCAAAAGCAATGTTAGCATCTTTCCATATTGGTCTCAACCTTGTTATTGCTGCTGTTTTCTGGGCAATCCTGCAAAGTAGTTCTGGTTTGAAGCCCTCATCTGTCATTATTGATCCCAAGTACTTGAAGCTTGTGACTCTTTCCACTGACCTTTATTTCTGCACTGATGTCATTGGTGTTGCTTGTCATCAGTTTGGTTTTTTCGGCGCTAATCTCCATACCGTATGCTGTGGAGGTTGTGTCGAAGCGCTCAAACAAGCCAGCCAGTTCTATTTCATCTCCTGCTAAGCCATGAATATCATCTGCGAAGCAAAGGTTGGTGATTGTTCTTCCTCCGATGCTTACAGTGCCATTGTGGTCATCCAAGGCATCCTCCATGATCCTTTCCAGGAAAATGTCGAAGAGTGTAGGTGACAGTATACATCCCTGTCTGACTCCAACTGTTATTCGAAACCAATCTCCTCTGCTGCCATTGATGAGGACAGCACTGGTGGCTTTGTCATAGAGGTGCTCAACAACAGGCACCAGCTGATATTGTACTTCCTCAAAGTTGCCCATAAGGCTGCATGCCACACCCTATGAAAGGCCTTTTTTAAATCTATAAAGACGTGATATAGATTCTGCTGATGCTGAAGGTATTTCTCGCAAAGGAGTCTGAGATTGAAGATTTGTTCTGTGGTGCTCCTTCCTGCTCGGAAGCCTGCCTGCTCTTCAGCAATAAGTTTCTCTGCTGGAGGCTTTAGTCTGTTGACAATCATCTTCAGCATGACTTTGCTCGGGTGACTGATCAAACTGATGGTTCTGTAGTTTTGGCATAGCTGTAGGTTTCCTTTCTTGAGGAGTACGATGACCAAGGATTGTCCATGTGGTTGGCCATTTTCCTGTCTGCCATATATTGTTGCAGATTGTTGTTAGGACTGTGACTATCTCTTCTCCTCCTGCATGAATGAGCTCTGCTGGTATGTTGTCAACGCCGGCTGACTTTCTTGTCTTTAGTGACCTAACTGCAATTTCTACTTCTTCACGAAGAATGGGGTTGTCATCAATTTCTTCAGCCTGAGGGAAATTTAGTACTGCTGGATCTCCTTGGGTCTTATGATTGTACAATTCTGAGCAGTATTATGTCCATCATGCGTATGAAACACATAGGAAAATATATATGTTCATGTTTATTAAGAATAATTTGTCCAATTAATTTGTCTGTAGTGATTACGTTAATAATTTTAGATATGTTGAGTTTGGATGATAAATCCGTTTGCACTTTTCAACGCACTTCTGGTTAACGAATGCAATTTATTTATTTAAGTTATTAAATATAGCAAATAAATTATATATTATATTTTTAAAGAACTTTTGCAAGGTTCAGTTTGGACTACAAATTGGACAACGCCGTTTTTGGTTGGAGTCTTTATTTCAGAGCCAGGGCTTCGTTTTGTATGTCTGAATATCAAACAAATTGTGATGGCATGACATGGCATAGGATGGATTGAAATTATTAAAGAATGATTATAAGACTTGGCGGGTAGCTGTCATTTAGTAGTTTCAAATTCATGGACTGAACACAATTCTTTTATGATGTTTCTTATTCTGGCTGTTTCTCCAGTAGAGCTGAAAAATAAAAGAATTAAGTAAGCTAGAAATGTGTTTATATGTCCCAAATGCCCATGCAAATATAAAATCTCAGTAAGTGAAACATAGGGAATCATCTAGTCAGATTATTTGAATTTAACTCAAGTTATATAGAATGATTAACACCAGTTATGGTCTCAAGCTATGAAGCAATATATTATGATTAATACCAATTATGGTCTCAAGGTATGAACCTATATATTATGATTAATACCAATTATGGTCTCAAGCTATGAACCTATATATTATGATTAATACCAATTATGGTCTCAAGCTATGAACCTATATATTATGATTAATACAAATTATGGTCTCAAGCTACAAAGTTATATATTATGATTAATACCAATTATGGTCTTAAGCTATGAAGTACTTTGAAAGATGATGGTGATTAATTGACTATGTTCTACGTCAAACAGGGATCATAACTCCGAAAATAATTTGACTGATAATGTCCAAATTTAACATTATTCACACCCTCTCCATAGCAAGACCCAGGCAAAAGGACAAGGCTGAATTCGATGGACATATTTCCAAAAGAGGGCAGGTTTCTGAACCTCAACATGTCATTTCGAAAAGATCAAATGATGCAAAGAATGTTGCATAAGTCGTTTCTGAATGTTCAAATATGCAACCAAGGGCCTTTAAGATCCTAGCTCTAATTTAAACTCAACTTAAGAATAAAATAAGTCACTTGGTTCATTTTATGTTTTTGAGAGAGTTTTCCAGATATGGAATCCATATTTGCCACATTGCCCTAGTGAGTACCTCACCAAAGTTTACACCAGAAGAATATTTAAATAAAGCATTCTTATTTTAGAGGTAAATCGTAGAAATCAATCAGCTTCTCTCTAAACTTCAAAAAGGTACTATTATAAAAAATGCGGTATTAAACTTAAATTATGCACCGTGGATTACACTCTTCATGCTGAACAATGTGTTGATATTACCTCCATGGATAAAATGAATGGATGATACATCAGATCTATCGATTCTAGTCCGATTTCTAAATCTAATTATGTTTTATTGTGAAAATAAAAACCATTTGCTTAGAAAAATAAATCATTATTTGCATTTCGATATATTGCATTTCGTGTCTAAAGAAAACCAGACAGATACGACTGTACTTCGTACAGTGGGCTTTTGTGTCTTGCAGTCAGAAAAATAAAAAAAAAATGTGTGTAGCCTTATAACATTTCTGGACTCGTGTAAAAAGAGCCTTTAAATATACAATTTAGGCAATGTAACAGGCAGTGTTGTAAAGATTACTGTTGTAAAGTAATGAATTAAAATTACGATCACTATAAACCAATCGCAGTAGTTTACAATTACAACTGCTCTATCACACTGAAGTGATCAAGCAGCTACTCTGTTACACTGAAGTGATCAAATAACTACTCTGTCACACTGAAGTGGTCAATTACAAATACCGTTTTATCCAGGTATTCTTGACACTGGCAGACATATGACGAATTGTGTGCAGGAGTCGGATTGAAGAAATGGTCCTCATCTTGCTGGCAGAATTCTTAACTGTTGATTCTTGATGATCACCTCCAACGTTCGGTGTATCGCAGGCTCTCACCAACATCTGCACGTACTGACATTTCTAAATGTAACTCTGACAAATGGCAATTGTAATTTAAAGTAATTCGAGCTTTGCATTACTTTTCCAGAATTTTTAATCAATTACAATTACTAATTACTTGGCAGGAATTGATTACAATTACAACTGTTTATTTCAAATAATCAAGTAATTAATTACTTAATTGATTACTTTAGTAATTCGTTACTGTACAACACTGGTATCAGATTAATTTATGGGACCAGTGTTAGGTTTCGGCTCGCTTAAAGTAACAAAAAGAAAAGAGCAAAGACAACAAGCTTTGTAAGTTTTAACAAAAATAATTTATTTCCCTAGAAAACAAGGTGAAAAGGTGAAAATATGAAATAGGACTTACGATTTGCGAAGAAAATCCAAACATTTGTCCTAGAATTGTGAAAAATATGTAAGTCCTATCAATAAACAGTTCTGTCTGAAGCTAGTCTGAATCTCAATTCCGTTCCATGATGGTGGATGATGACGTCAGACGAAGTTTTTACACAAATGTCCAGAACTTTCACTTTGAATCACAATTTGTACTGATCTTTTCCAATTTAGAATCAATTTCACTAAATGTCTTTGTCCAAAGCCAGTTGTGTATAGTTCTCCAGGGAAAATAATTATTGTTTAAAAAGTAGATGAAGTATAGCTATCATCTATAACAATACACATCTCGCTCTACAGATGTACAAATGAACAACTCTTTCCAGCACCAGAAAAAGAATACCTTCTTCTCAAGGTATATGAACGACTCTACAAGGTGTTACAATATGACTCTGGCTGACCATTTCACAGATACCTGAGTGTTTAAACTGAACGAAAACGTCTCATTTCATGCACACGCACAAAGAACGCATGGTGATTTCAAAATCTCACCATCGCATTAATGTTACATTAATATTTAACCCTGACATTTTATAAAACTGTTATAATACGGCTAATGTTACATTAATGTATAACCCTGACATTCTATAACACTTTTATAACACAGCTAATGTTAAATTAATATGTAACCCTGACATTTTATAAAACTGTTGTAAGACGGCTAATGTAACTCTAAGACATTTCATCTCCATTTAAAAATATTTGAGTATCATCAGCGTATTGACTTAATCTATTTCTGATATTATTGATTGTAATTTTCTTTAATTTCCTTATTGACTCCTATCATTTTCCCAAGAGCTTCAATGCACAAAATAAATATTCATGGAGAAACTGAATCCCCCTATCTAGAACCTTTTTGTTAATATAATCTCTCGTATACCCATTTTGCAATATGCATGAATGAAGCTCCATGTTAAAGGTTAATTTATTTTAGTGTTGACTTACCAAAGTTAAAGTGTCTATATCTATCTACATATTTCTGAATAATGTGTTAAAACACATTTTCAAAATCAATGGATAAAATTAGATCAGGATCTTTCGCTTTCTTGTGTGGAATAAAATGTCATATAACATTCTAATATTTTCCACCATAAATCTTCCAGAAATAAATTTACTTCGGTCTTCGTGTAGTATTTCATCCGAAACACGACTTGTGCTATTGTAATCTTTATATTAAACAAAGTAATAGAAAAGAACAAAAGCAAACAAGTTTTGTTGTTGTTGTTGTTGTTGTTGTTGTTATAGGGTTTAACGCCATTTTTCAGCACAAGATAGGCTATACATGGCGGCCAGTATTAATGGTGGAGGAAGAACCCTGGAAAACCCCGGGAAGAACCACCGACCCACGAGAAGCTACTGGCAGGCTTTCTCACGTACCCACGTTAGCCGAGCCTGGACTCGAACTCACGCAGACAGAGGTGAGATGGCAGTGATCCGTAACGATCAGCGCTTTAGACCACTCGGCCACTCGGGGCCCCCAAGTTTTGTAAAATTCAACACGTATTTTATTTCCCTATAATACAAAGCGAAAATGTCAAAAAGAACTTACGGTATTGCAAGTTTAATCCCAAATAATCCTAAAATTACTAACAGAAGTTCTACTGAATAAAGTTCTGAATAAACTTTAGTGGCACTCCAAAAAATTTCCAATGCTGAAAGTGTTGATGTAGTGGCCCGTAGTCTCTAATGTACTGATGTACCAATGACATGACTTGTAATGATGATTATATGTACATTCCCTAATGTAATATTTTTGTTGCTTCAGTTGTACTGTCAAGATTAAAATATGTTCAAGTAATTTTCCATTTTTATATAAATTTCAGGTCAACATTGAAATATTTTTCCATTTATCTCATTTGAATCAATTTAACTTACAATCTTATTTATCATTAAATAAACGTTCCACACACAACTATTATCCTCATATTAAAATAGCATTTATTAATGTAAATTCTGCTTTAACATAAAACTCTTGTTCATTAGGGATAAGAATGACGTATAACTCTTGTTCATTAAGAATTAGACTGACGTATGACTCTTGTTCATTTGGAAAAGAATGAAGTGTAACTATTGTGCAATGGGAATAAGAATAACGTAGAGTAGGTTATTTCGAGTGCTCAGGTTTGCTGTTCATTAGGAAAATAATGACGTGTGATTGTTGTTCATTAGGAATAAGAATGACTGTATAACTCTTGTTCATTATGAAAAGAATGACGTATAACTCATGTTCATCACGAATAAGAATGATATATAACTCTTGTTCAATAGGAATAAGAATGACGTATAACTCTTGTTCATTGTGAGAAAGAATGACGTATAACCCTGTTTAATAGGAATAAGAATGACTTATAACTCTTGTTAATTAGGACTGAAGAATGGTGTATAACTCTTGTTCATTAGGTAAAGAATGGCGTAGAACTCTTGTTCATTACAAGTAAGAATGATGTATAACTCGTGTTTATTATGAAAAGAATGACGTGTAACTCCTCTGCAATAGGAATAAAAATGACGTAAACTCTTGTTCATTAGGAAAACAACGTGTGACTCATGTTCATTAGGAATAAGAATGACGTATAATTCTTGTTCATTAGGACTGAAGAATGACGCATGACTTCTTATTACGAGTAAGAATGACGTGTAACTCTTGTTCATTAGGAAAAGAATGACGTGTCATTCTTGTGCAATAGAAAGAAGAACGACGTAAACTCTTGTTCATTTGGAAAATAATGACGTGTGACTCTTGTTCATTAGGAATGAGAATGACGTATATCTCTTGTTCATTAGGAATAAGAATAACGTAAACTCTTGTTCAATAGGAATAAGAATGACGCATAACTCTTGTTCATTAGGACTGAAGAATGACGTTTAAGTCGTGTTCATTAGGTAAAGAATGACGTATGACTCTTGTTCATTAGGACTGAAGAATGACGTATAACTCTTGTTCAAACTGGAAGCAAGGAGATTGGTTGATAGCTCGCTGCATTATGGGGATCTCTGCCAGGCTTTGGATCGAAATAATCTTTGCCTGGCGCCACAAAGTCGTCATGCACTTTTCCCTAACAACCCGGGTTTATAATGCAGCGAGCCATACATTTACCTTTGGGTATTGTCAAATTGTCAGACATTCTACAACCATCTGAAGAAAACGACAGCAAACCTGAGCACTCGAAATAACCTACTCCGCAAACTGGCTGGCTCAACCTCGAGCGCTAGTGTTCAGACACTCAATACATCAGCACTGGACCTCTGTTATTCGACAGGCGTGTATTGTGCTCCTGTCTGGGCTCGATCGTTCCATACCAAATTAATTGACGTCCAGCTCAACACAACAGTGTGCGTAATCTCTGGAACACTACGTCCTACTCCCTTACCATGGCTGCCTGTAGTCAGCAACATTCCTCCTCCACATCTCCGTCGCCAGGAAACAACTACAAAATTGCTGGCTAAGGTCTATGCCAGTGAGAAAGTTCCACTGTACGTGGACATCACTTCACATCCAGCAGTCCGCTTGGCTTCGAGGCATCCAATCTGGTTAGGTCCGTTGTCGCAGGATATGACAGCTATTTCGGCATGGAGTGATGAGTGGTCTTCAACAGATTTTGTAAACCACTCCCTCGTAGCTGAGCCATCTGTCTTCCCTCCTGGCTTCAACCTTCCAAGATATCTGTGGACCACGCTGAACCGTTTCCGGATGGGACAGGGGCGTTGTGCAGTCAACCTTGTACGATGGGGTCTGTCCACTGGCTCTTCCTGTAGCTGTGGAGCTTTGCAGACCATGTCGCACATTGTGAACAACTGCCAAATGCCCACTGACAAAGTTACCCTGTGGACTGGAAGCTCTGCAACTTACTGATGATGGTGTTGTTAAATGAATAGACATGCAATGCACACGATAAAGCAATGAATAATTACGAGTAAGAATGACGTATAACTCTTGATAATTAGGAATTAGAATGACGTATAACTTTTATTCGCTAGGAATAAGAATGACGTATAACTATTGTTCATTAGGAAAAGAATGACGTGTAACTCTTGTAACATAGAAATAAGAACGATGTAAGCTCATGTTCATTAGGAAAATAATTATGTGTGACTCTTGTTCATTAGGAATAAGAATGACGCATAACTCCTGTTCATTAGGACTGATGAATGACGTATAACTCTTGTTCATTAGGTAATGAATGACGTATGACTCTTGTTTATTAGGACTGAAGAATGACGTATAACTCTTGTTCATTACGAGTAAGAATGATATATAACCCTTGTTCATTAACGATATGAATGACGTATAACTCTTGTTCACTAGGAATAAGAATGACGTTTAACTCTTGTTCATTAGGTAAAGAATGACGTATACTTCTTGTTCATTCGGACTGAATCATGACGAATAACTCTTTTCATTAGAAATAAGACAGATGTTTGACTCTTGTTCGTTAGGAAAAGAATGACGTGTAACGCCTGTGAAATAAGAATAAGAATGATGTAAACTATTGTTCATTAGGAAAATAATGACGAGTGACTCTTGTTCATTAGTAATAAGAATTAAGTATAACTCGTGCTCATTAGGACATAAAATGATGTATAACTCTTGTTCATTTGTTAAAGAATAACGTATAGCTCCTGTTCATTAGGATTGGGGAATGACGTATAACTCTTGTTCCTTAGGAATAAGAATGACGTATAACCCTTGTTCATTAGTAATAAGACTAACTTTTAACTCTTGTTCATTAGGAAAAGAATGACGTGTAACTCTTGTGCAATAGGAATAAGAATGACGTATAACTCTTGTTCATTAGGACTGAAGAATGATATATAACTCTTGTTCTTTAGGTAAAGAATGACATATAACTCTTGTTCATAAGGACTGAAGAATGACGTATAACTCTTGTTCATTGCGAGTAAGAATGACGTATAAATCTTCTTCATTCAGAATAAGAATGACATATAACTCTTATTCCTTAGGAATAAGTCTGACGTAAAACTCTTGTTCATTAGGAAACGATTGAAGTGTTACTCTTGTGCAATGTGAACAAGAAGACGTAAACACTTGTTCTTTAGGAAATAACGTATAACTATTGATTATTAAGAATAAGAGTGACATATAATCTTTCTCATTAGGAATAAAAATGACTTATAACTCTTCTCCATTATGAATACGAACAACGAATAAATCTCGATCATTAACACTAAGTATGACTTATAATTCTTGTTCATTGCGGGAATGAATGACATATAACTCTTGTTCATTAGGAATAAGAATGACTGAATGACGTATACTCTTGATCATTAGAGGTATGAATGGTGAATAGCTCTTGCTCACTAGGAATAAGAAAAATTACGTATAAATCTTGATCTTTAGGAATAAGAAGCTCGTGTTCCCTAGGAGCAAGAATAACGTAAAACACTTGTTCATTAGGAGTCAGATTTACGTATATTCTTTTTCATTAGATATAAAAATGACGTATAAATCTTGTTCATTGGGAATAAGAATGACGTAGACCTCCTGTTCATTAGGAATAAAAATGACGTATAACTCTTGCTAGTCAGGAATAAGAATAACGAATAAATCTCATTTATTAACGCTAAGAATGACGTATAACTCTTGTTTATTACGAGAAAGAATGACGTATAACACTTAGTCATTAGGTAAAAGAATAACTTAAAATGCTTGTTCACTAGGAATAAGAATGATGTAAAACCAATTAGGAATAAGTCTGACGCTAAACTATTGTTCATCATCAATAAAAATGGCGTATAGCTCTTGTTCATTAGGAATAATAATGACATATAACTCTTGTTAATTAGGAATAAGAATGACGTGTAACTCTTGCCGCAGACATGTAGCATGATGTCCCACGCAGTAAGATTGTCCTGACACCTTGGCCAACCAGTCCTAACACTAATCTCTTAATGCTGAGCGCCTAGAGAGGCAGCTGTTAGTACCATTTTTATAAGTCTTTGGATTGACTCGGCCGGGGCTCGAACCCGTGACCTTTCTTATCCGAGGCGGACGCTCTAACCAATAGCCTACCGGAACGGTCTAGTTAGAATGACGCACAACTCTTGTCCGTTAGGAATAAGAATGATGTATAACTCTTGTTCATTAGGAATACGATGGACGTATAACCCTCGTTCATTAGGAATAAGAATTACGTATAATTCTTGTTCATTATGAGAAGCAATGGCGAAGAACTCTTTGTTCATATGAAAAAAAACCCATATAACTCTTTCTCACTTCGAATAAAAATGATTTATCACTCTTGTTCAATCAGAGCAACAAAAACATATAACTCCTGTTCAGTATAAATAAGAATGACGTTTAACTCTTCTTCATCAACAACACGAATAACGTATAACTCTTGCCGATTAGGAATTAGAAAAATGACATATAACTCACGTTCATTAGGAATACGAAAAATCACGTGTAATTCTTGTTCATTAGGAATACGAATAACAAATTACTCTTGTTCAATAGGAGCAAGAATAACGTAAAACTCTTGGTCATTAAGAATAAGAACAACGTATAATTCTTGATCATTAGGAAAAAGAATGACGTAAACTTGTTCATTAGGAATAAAAATGACGAATAACTCATGTCCATTAGGAATACGAATATCGCATAAATCTCGTTCATTGGTACTAAGAATGACTTATAACTACTGTTCACTACGAGAAAGAATGACGTATAACTCTTGTTTTTTGTGGAATAAGAATGACGTAAAGGTGTTGTTCACTAGTAACAGTAATTACCTATAACTTTTGTTCCTTAGGAATAGGAATGACGTATATTCTTGTTCATTAGGAGTATGAATGACGTATAACTCTTGCTCACTAGGAATAAGACAAATCATGTATAACTCTTGTTGATTCTGAGTAAGAATAACAAATAACTCTTGTTAATTGGGAACAAGAGTAATATATAACTCTCGTTCACTAGGAATAAGAATTTCGTATAACACTTGTTCACTAGGAGTAATAACGACGTATAATTCTTGTTCACTAGGAATAAGAATGACACATAACTCGTGTTCATTAGGATAAAGACTGACGTATAACACTTGTTCACTAGACATAAGAAAGACTTAAAACTCTTGTTCATCAGGTAAAAGAATGTCGTATAACAGTTGTTCACTAGGAGTAAGAATGACGTATAATTCTTGTTCACTAGGAATAAGAATGACACATAACAGTTGTTCGTTAGGAATAAGAATGACGTGTAACTGTTGTTCACTAGGAATAGGTATGACGTATAGCTGTTGTTCATCAGGAAGAAGAATGACGTATAACTCTTGATCGCTAGGAATAAGAATAGGTTATAGTTCTGGTTCATGAGGGATATGAATGACGTATAGCTCTTGTTCATAAGGAATAAGAATGACGTTTAACTCTGGTTCACTAGGAATAAGGATGACTCGTTCACTTTTGTCCGTTAGGAATAAAAATATCTTGTAGACAGATTATATTGGCATTGGCCAAAACTCTGAAAGTTTTGTGAAAAAGTTCTTATATAACTATCCATATGTAATAGATGTTATTGTGAATTAAGTATATAAAAAAAACCTTTATCCCTGCAGCAACGGATTTATGATGAATGTGACATATTAATGTGACTTCAGTATAAAAACTAAGCCTGTATCAAATGTATCAAATGATTTCTCATAATAAATCATGTCAAATTCACGAAACAAATGGACATCTATGCACACAAACTGATGGAGACGACTGAAACGTCCTGGTAGTGGCGTCCTTCCATAGCCTGGCAGCCTATTTTCAGAAGTCTATCAGATAGAACCCTGCATTTTTGTGTTAGGAAATGTTTTCTCTTTGAACAATTTGAAAGCTTTAATTTGATTGGTGAAATAAGGTCAGGAGAACACTACCTCCACTCCATGTCTACTATACCTTTTATTGTTAAGTATATTTCGATTTTAATCAAATTACCTTATCAGTGTAAGTTTGAACTATCGAATTTCATTTTACTAGATCGACTTTAAATAACTGAATCCTAACGAAGAAGTTTTATTGCCATGGAATAAACATTAAAATGCAATGACACCCAACATACTGGTGACTTCCACCTTTAAAAAATATTGAACACCACATCAATGTATCACACATGCTATATAAAGTGATTTCAATATGCTCAGTATTCAATAATTTTGAATTCATGTTATGTGACTAGTAAGGGAGAAGGTTAATTGAAATTTTATCATGTGAATAGTGAGGGAGAAGGTTAATTAAAATGATGTCGAGTGACTTTAGTGACTGTGAAGGTTGATTTAATTTTTATCATGTGACTAGAGTGACTAGTGACGGCGAAGGTTAATTGAATTAGTATCATCTGACTAGTGAGGGAAAAGGTTCATTTAATTTTTATCGTGTGGCTAGTGAGGGAAAAGGTTAACTGGTATCTTTTGTAAAATAGATAGTTTGGGTTTTTAACAGGTGCCTTTTAAAATACGACAGGCGTCAGCATATTAAAACTTAACCATTCGCAATAATCACTCTTTGTAAAAGCTGATATACTGTATATACTTCTCCCAAGAGGTTATACAGGTTCATGTTTCCAATGCATTGCGCGGTAAACTGATACTATTGACGTACGAACTACTTATTTCAGTAATATTTGTAATATTCATGATAAACAATATTCGTTAAGTTGCTGACAAAGAAGCGCCAAAATCAAAATATTTCTTTCTTGTATCACATTCAGAAATCTTACTAACTTCAACCGAATTTCACTGAATTGCTCGTGAATTATATTGTAAGCACACACACAGACAGGAGTGAAAACTGAAAACTTTCTGCTATATACTTAAAATTAGGAAAGTTGATTTCATTTTTATATAATATTAGCCTTACTTATTGAAATCAGCAAAGAAGTAATGACACAACCTAAACACGGAGGTTAATTTCTTATTCCATTGTTAGTGGGTAAGGTAATGACTTTTTCTGACCATCCATTGTGAATATGCACATATCTAGTAACACCCTGTGATACCTTCTCAATTAAACACTCATTTTGGCGACTTGATATTAGATATATTAAACAATAATTTACTCTTACTTTTGGATGAAACCTATATGGAATGCCTTGATGTACATGTAAATGGTACGACACCAATCGGCAGTTATAGAAAATGTTGAACAAGCGTCATCAGCTTCTGAAGAAAAATATAATTTTATCGCTTTTATCGCGGCGATGAGAAAGATACATACAAAAATGTAACGGTCATTTTTTTCTAACTGCGAATTTTCCCGATGTATTTCCGGATTGGAAATAGTAGATAGTGTCGAGATCGAATATTTCCTTCCATACAATGCTTAGATCATTCAATTCTTTTTTGTTAATATTATGATATGATTTTTTTTTATCATAATCTTCTTCTCGTTTCTTGCTATGAGAAGGAATTACTCATGACAGAAGAAATGTCTTTGTCCATGGTTAGAGAGAGAGAGAGAGAGAGAGAGAGAGAGAGAGAGAGAGAGAGAGAGAGAGAGAGAGAGAGAGAGTTTATATTTAAAATACACGAAATACATGTAAAATTATACTTTTCCTTCGAGCTTACTAACTTCATACATTTGTATAATTTTAGAACATAGTACAGATAATTAAATCTCGACTAAATTCATGATAGCCAAAGAGTATAAAATTCAATAGTTGCAATTAATGCAATACTCATTTTGAAGAAATGTATTTTACTAAATTTAAAATAGAATACTAATTTGAAATAGGTTACTAACATTATTCTTTATTACTTAAAGAATATTTTATTTCCAAATTAAATCTTAACATGAAGTTGGTAGCGAGTTCGTCTTTACTAATAATGATTACCACAAATACAAATGAATATAAATTCTTAAAAACAATTAAACATTCCATTGCATTATAATATAAAATAAAAAGAACTCACAAGAATGTTACAAAGGTATGAACTTTACCGTAAAAAATCTTTAACATTAAAAAATCTCTATTCTTTAAAGAAATTTACAAACACAAACGATTCTTACCTGTAATAAAAGACGGACGGAGTCTTCTGATTCTTTTGACGGAACGACTGATTCACGCAAGCCCGCTTCTCTATTTATACCATTTGAACGTAAGATCCTGGCCAAATTTGGAATAGTGTTAGGCTTGAGTGCGTCCGTCTCGAATCAGAACGAGGCTCCCGTCCATTCCTACTGATACTGTGTGTTACTTACGTCACCAGACAGACGATTTTGCCTCATCAGCTTTATTCATTTCAGAGAAACGGCTGAATCGTACACCTTACTCAGTCAGCAAAATATGTTAAGAATCTGGCCACGAAATACTAACACAATTTACGAGTGCAAATTTTGCTAACTCGATATACAGTACGGGGGGGATGTATTTGCACTTGCTTATAAAGGCGCACTCTTTATTAAAATAGTATATAGTTGTAATACGAAAATAAATAACATTACTCTCAGTATACTTTAGTGTAAATTACTTTCAATATAATTTATTGAAAACTTACTTTTAATACAATTTAGAGAAAATTTCAATCTTATTACTTTTACTCAAAAAATCTGTCCTAATATTAAGAAATAAAGAGTTTGAAAGAATAAGGATGGGCTCTGCAATTTAACCACCATAAACCGGCTTTTGAGCGGAATAAACCAGAATCGACCTTATTATAAAGAAAGAAAAGTTTTTGTGAGAATTGTCTTGTTTTTATCTACACTGAGAAGGGATTGTTTTAAAACATGCACTACAATAATGCAGTGTTAAAATATATGATTAGCTATTGTCGCCAGAGGCGAGGAGCACCTTCCGTGGAAGGAGCATGATCGCGACTGTCAAAACCGGTTGTCACAAGATTCACATACAGTGCTGTTCCTTTGGAGATGAGACATCGCCGATGATCTAGAGTTCTTTTGACAAAATATTCTGTCAGAAAGTTATTTTATGGACTAAAAAGAGGAGCCTAAAATAATACAAAAGATGACAAATGTTGAACAGAAAATAATTATTGTTTTCTTTCAAATTTGTGCATGTAATTAAAAAGTAGGTGCTATACATAGCAGACTGCATATTCTTCATAGTTTGCACAAAGTAATATATATTTCATTTGAAAACATTCAGATTAATTGGAAGATGTCTTAGTTGGTATTCATACGCAATCAAAAGTTCAAAGGACTAAAGAAAATTAGAACCTTAAGGACTTTTACAGACTTTCTACAAGGCATTGATCACTGCACGTTTTGCGGAGAAGGTCTTTAAAACAATGCCAAACAATTGAAGAAAGAAAAAAACGAAAACAGATGCTGCGGAAATATATTTTTTTATCGTAAGAAACCGTGCACAGTTAAATAGTCTACATCAACATTTTAGGGGTTGTAATAGTTGTTGCTAGTTTTCGTGGAAAGCTGTTGCTAGGTTGTGTGGATGGCTGTTACTCGGTTGTGTGGTTGGCTGCTGCTAGATTGTGAGGATGCCTGTTGCTAAATTGTGTGGTTGGCTGGTTTGTGTGGTTGGCTGTTGCTCGATTGTCTGGATGGCTGTTGCTAGGTTATGTGGATGGCTGTTGCTAGATTGTGTGAATGGCTGTTGTTAGGATATGTGAGGTCATGTGGTTGGCTGTACCCGCAAAGGCTCTTTCGTTTTGCATACTCATTCAGGATTCCTTCCCAAGGGCAATGATATCCCTTCGGAAATTCTCTTCGGAAGAGACCATTCTAATTTGTACAGTGTGTAGCCTATACCAATAAACACCAAAACATTTGCTTATCGACAGTGACCCAGATAATGCCTTTTATGTTATAGCTGCTGTTTTTCTTTTCTTCCGTTTCCTTTGTTTTCCATTTGTTTTAAGTGTTCTTCCATTTGTTTTAAGTGTTCTTCCATTTGTTTAAGGTCCTCCTCTATTTATTTCAATTCGTTTATCCTCAGTTTGTTCCAAAATAATGAATAGGTTCAAACTGTCTTCACTCTTCTGTAGGTCACCGAATAAACTTCTTGACTTATCTCTTTGTACTGCTAATTCGTTAATAGTATATTAAATGCCTATTCAGTTCTATTGTTTTGTCTGTTTTGCTAAATGTTCATCAGTTCAATGATTTTGTTCTTCACTTCTCCTTCAGAGATACGAAGTAGTTTTTAGATTTCAAGCTCTTTTGATATGAGGTGATTTGGCGGTTTATTTTGTGCGTAGCCTCTACATTACACCAAATTTCTATGAATAGGATCTGCCGGTCTGCTTGCTGAGCTGAGTGTTTCAAATTCATCTTTAAAGATAAGATTTGAAAAACACAATTTTGACTATAGGTTCAATACCATACTCGTACTAACTATAAGGCGATATAGATAAAAGTTGATGACATGATCAACCAAATGATGACAAAAAGGGAACAAGAAACATAAACCGACAGGTTTGCAAATGCATAGAAATTAACGTGTTTCATAAGAGACGAATTGAAGGGAGTTGTACTGACCTGCTAAAGTGGGTAAAAGATAAGAAACCCATTACTAACGTTAAGAGCAAGGATGATGAAAGTCCGATTACGCGATTGGATAGTCCTGGTACATTTGCTTTAGGCAAGTATAGTCATTTTTGTTTGAATGTGATAGAAAAACAAGGAGGGTGAGTGCGAGATATACAGATAGTCCTGCTATAATTATTCAGTCTCATATGATGTTTACCTAAACATAACTGGAATAATCTGAGACACCGTGCAATGACTGAAATGATATTTGCCTAGACATGACTGGAACAGGGTTAGATACTCCACAATGACTGAAATCATGTTTACCTAGACATGATTATAACAGGTTTAGACATTACACAGTGATTGAAACGATATTTACCTAAACATGACTAGAACACCGTTAGACACACTACACATTGATTGAAATGATGTTTGCCTAGACATGAATGGAATAGGTTTAACACTACACAATGACTGAAATCCGAAAAGAGGTGAAATAAGCAAGGGTTTATAGAGATATGAAAAGAAAATAACAAATATGTTGAGAATTAGGATCTGACCAAAGTAATTCATTTAGATCGCTATAGTAATGATCTAGTGTTTGGGCAATGTCACAGTATTTATCACTGTACTAATGATCTAATATTTTGGGCAATGCCACGGTGTTTATCACTGTACTAATGATCTAATGTTTTGGGCAATGTTACAGTGTTTATCACTGTACTAATGATCCAATGTTTTGGGCAATGCCACAGTGTTTATCATTGTATTAATGAGCTAATGTTTTGGGCAATGCCACAGTGTTTATCACTGTACTAATGATCTAATGTTTTGGGCAATATTACAGTGTTTATCACTGTTCTAATGATCTAATGTTTTGGGCAATATTACAGTGTTTATCACTTACTAATGATTTTATGTTTTGGGCAATGTTACAGTGTTTATCACTGTCTAATGATCTTATGTTTTGGGCCATGTTACAGTGTTTATCACTGTACTAATGATCTTATGTTTTGGGCAATGTTACAGTGTTTATCACTGTACTAATGATCTAATGTTTTCGCACTGCCATAGTGTTTATCACTGTACTAATGATCTAATGTTTTGGGCAATGTTACAGTGTTTATCACTGTACTAATGATCTAACGTTTTGGGCAATGTTACAGTGTTTATTACTGTACTAATGATCTTATGTTTTGAGCAATGTTACAGTGTTTATCACTGTACTAATGATCCTATGTTTTGGGCAATGTTACAGTGTTTATCACTGTACTAATGATCTAATGTTTTGGGCATTGTTACAGTGTTTATTACTGTACTAATGATCTTATGTTTTGAGCAATGTTACAGTGTTTATCACTGTACTAATGATCCTATGTTTTGGGCAATGTTACAGTGTTTATCACTGTACTAATGATCTAATGTTTTGGGCATTGTTACAGTGTTTATTACTGTACTAATGATCTTATGTTTTGAGCAATGTTACAGTGTTTATCACTGTACTAATGATCCTACTACAATGATCTAATGTTTTGGGCAATGTTACAGTGTTTATCACTGTACTAATGACCTGATGTTTTGGGCAATGTTAGTGTTTATCACTGTATCTATGATATAATGTATAATCTGAATACATACCTCACAATCACAGAAACATTGTAAACATCAGGTAATATATCTTTAGCACCAGGTCGCAAAGGACCGATTTATTATTTAAAAAACAAGGTAATTAAAAAAGACGTTGCTACTCGAATTTGTGAGTTAGTCCTCTTCGTCCACTCTGTGACGTAAGGTTGCAACTATCTTCTGCCGTCTAGGTCGGTCTTTAGCAATGGCTTGTGCCTCGCCCCAGGAAAGTCCCATCTCTTCCAGTTTGACCATCACTGTTCTTCGCCATGTTATCTTTGGCCGGCCGCATTTGGGCAAACCAAATATGTAAAGATAACAAAAGTGTTCGTAACTCCATGAAAGTAATTTAATTATGTTCTTGTTATCTTTATACTATTCTCTAACTTTCATAGATACATAGGGTCAGTTAAATAGGAAATGTGAATGGAATAATGGAGGCATAAAGGCTTTTACCCAATTCCTGCAAGCTTTGGGAGCACGTGGCCATCATAGCAGCGCTGAAGTTGAATTTCATTACATTTTGAACACAGCAATGTTTACGTTCCTTTCTGAAGTATTTGCCATAGCAAGGTTTATGTTCTTTTTATAATACTTTAAAGCATTTTGTTTTCTAAAAATATCATTTTCAAAAGCAAAAAAAAAAAAAAAAATAAATGCACGTAGAGATAAACATGCTTGAAATCAGTGTTATTTCGTTTCAATTAATTTAAACCTTTACGTAACTTTATAGAGCGACTTTGATTTCATAAGAAAATAAAGGTCTAGTCTGCGGTAGAGCTCGTTTTACTGTGGCTGGAATAAGCCTAGATGAAACAAATACATCTGTTACACCACAGCACATAAACTTGCCAGGTAATAGAAAACAGAACTAATTTCCTGCATATTGGCGTCTGTATGGAGTTCATATTTCCATTACAACCAGCTCAAAGCATGCCTATTTAAGGGAGATAATTATGGTGGCTTGCGATCAATTGAGATGAATGGAACTTCTTGACGTAAAGATGCCGTCTGATATCTGGATTGTTTAAATATTGTACGGGAAGAAGGCATTTCTTTAAATTC
This sequence comes from Megalonaias nervosa, assembly GCA_016617855.1. Lineage (NCBI taxonomy): Eukaryota > Metazoa > Mollusca > Bivalvia > Unionida > Unionidae > Megalonaias > Megalonaias nervosa. The sequence goes on along the minus strand of JAECUM010025781.1, from coordinate 11,424 downwards.
AGAATGTAATTGCCCTGGCATGTATCAGTGTACCGTACACATCAATGTTTACGTCATACTAGTATTTAACTTTGCAGATCGGGTCAGCATTAAAAAAAACATTAAGTGACTACTCCTCACTATGTCCAGAATTGTAGCACTTCTCGATAAGGTAACAGCTGGATACATTTCAATGGACTAAATGTTTCATTAGACGCTACAGAGTATACCGATAAAGTTCATGCCACGGACAATATATGGTAAGGATGGATTATGGGATTTCTTAAAATTTACTGTTACAGAGGCTTGTTATTTTGTGGGCGATCATTCCCGAAGTTGGGGTTCACATAAAAATGGGACAGTGATATAAAAAGGGATCCCATGTTCTATATCAAGATGAACATATGAATAAATCACTACATAGTATGTCAAACTTAGGTGTTTTGCTGTTTGGTTTACGTTCATGATATATTTTTGTGAAAAAGAAGAATCACAACCGAGCATGAAATACCATTGAAGAGCAGCCTGTGATTAAATAGTCCAGTCCCAATATATATTCAAATGATCAGTGCAATTGAAAGATGTGTGACAAAAAGACTCCCATGCCAGTACATATTCAACTCTGTGTGTGTGTGTGTGTGTGTGTGTGTGTGTGTGTGTGTGTGTGTGTGTTTATGTGTGTGTGCGATTTAGATTTTTAATGTAGTTTAATAATTTTAGTCATATCGCTACGATGCAGTGGGGTATCATGCTGCAGACATGTGTCATAATGTCCCACCCAGTCCCATTATTCTGACACCAGGCTGACCAGTCCTAACACGAACCTCTTAATACTGAGCACCAAGTGAGGTAGCTGCTGGTACCATTTTTAAAAAGTGTTTGGTATGACTTGGCCAGGGTTCCAATCCGCGACCTCCGGCATCCGAGGCGGACGCTCCAACCACATAGCTTACCAGAGCGGTCTATACTCAGCTGAAACGCGCCATTTGAAAATGTGTCACAGAAAGACTTCCATGCTAATATATATCAAATAAATGGTGCCATTGAAATATGTGTAAGAAAATGTGTTTTCCAAGCCTGACATTATTCAAGGCGCGATGGACAGGGCTCCTCAACAAAAGTTTCAAGAGTTTTCTACTTGAAAACTGAGAATAAATGTGGAGTTTAGTTATCTAGATGAAAACTGAGAACACACGTGGAATTTAGTTTTCTAGATGAAAACTGAGAATAAATGTGGAGTCCAGTTTTCTAGATGTGGAGTTTAGTTTTCTAGATGAAAAATGAGAATACATGTGGATTGTAGTTTTCTAGATGAAAACTGAGAATACATGTGGAGTTTAGCTTTCTAGATGAAAACTGAGAATACATGTGGAATTTCGTTTCCTAGATGAAAACTGAGAATAAATATGAGTCTAGTTTCTAGATGTTGAGTATAGTTTTCTAGATAAAAACTAAGAATAAATATGGAGTTCAGTTTTCAAGATGAAAACTAAGAATACATGTGGAGTTTCGTTTTCTGGATGAAAACTGAGTAGAAATGTGGAATTTAGATTTCTAGTTGAAAACTAAGAATAAATGTGGACTTTTCTCTTCTTGGGACTAATTGAACTATTGCGATAACATTGAAAAGAGTAAATATTTAAATTAGTTTTATTTTAATACTACCGTAGTTTTTATTTCGTAGATGATGTCTGCATCACCTTGAAGTGAGGGTATTTTTGTTTTCTTCAGCGTCAAAAGAATGTATGTATGTATGTATGTATGTATGTATGTATGTATGTATGTATGTATGTAGTGTTACGTGTAGGCTCGTACAAAAGATTTGGGAAAGCCAAACTGAGCAAACAACTTTATCAAAGCTTTTACTATGATTTTGCTTTTAATATTCCTCAAAGGAATTGCCTCTGGGAATCTTGTTGACGCACACATAATGGTCAAAGATATTGGTTGCCTGACTTGGTCTTAGGCAAGGGACCAACACAATCTACTATAATTCTGCTAAATGATTCGTCAAATGCAGGAATAGGTGGCAAATGAGCCTTAGGTATCTTCTGGTTGGGTTTTCCTACCATTTGACAAGTATGACAAGATCTACAAAATTTACAAACATCACTTTTGATTTTAGGCCACTTAAAGTGAGTCAAGATCTTGTTATAAGTTTTATTTATCCCTAAATGACCAGCCAGAGGAGTTTCATGGGCCAAACTAAGTATTTCCTGTCTGTAAGATTTTGGAACTACAATCTGATAGTTCACTGACCACTCGTCATTAGCAAGTACCTCGGGAGGTCTCCATTTTCTCATAAGAATTCCATTTTAATGAAATAACAGACAGGTACTTCAGTGGCTTCAGTTTCATTAATGGCTCTCTGAAACAAACAGCAGATCTCAGGATCTATTTCCTGTTCGACGACAAGTGATTGTCGTTTATCACCCTGATTAGATAAAAGAGAATGAGTATTTAAAAGAGGATCACTGTGATCAATACCTTTTCATTGATCCAAATTAGAAGTGAAAATAACCTCATCAAAAGCCTGACCAATGCATGTGTCAGCTAAAGGAATATTTTCTTTATCAAAATCATTCTCAAGAGCTTTCTTTGACATAGCTCTGGTAACTGCACAAGCTGGGTATAAATCAGGGTATTCTTTTTCAATATGATCAACTTTCTGATCCAAAGAAGGCTTGTCAGTTACAAGTGGATTAACCACAACCTTGTCTCCAGCTAGGTCGTTGCCAGGTAACAAATGAATGCCCTCAACGGGTAAAGTACACACTATACCGACTGTCACAGGTCCTGAAACTAAGTCTAATGACAAATTTACACAATGGAGAGGAACATTAACAAAACCGCACTCTACTCCCTGAATGAGAACACTCACTAGAACAGGACTTCTCAGAAAAAGGCAAAGTAGCTGATAATAAAAGACTCTGAGAAGCTCCTGTATCCCTTAAAATTTTAATAGGGATAGGATTGGCCAAATCACCCAAGAGTGATATAGAACCCTTCGACATGAATGGTTCATAATTCTCCATAATAAAATCAGACTGGGGTTTATTAGACACAACAAATATATTGCTTTCAAAACATGACCGTGACCTTGACCTCTTAGAAATAAGAGCATTTGGGATAGGTCTATCTTGATTTTGATGCCTATATTTCAATTTGAAGCAATCAGAAATGACGTGTCCTTTTCTCTTGCAATAGGTACACGTAGGAATAGACAAGGATTTTGAATCAAGTTTATCAGAAGCTTGATTTTTAGAAGTTATGCCAGACTGAATTTTAGAAGGAGTCGTATTAGGCTGAAATACCTTTCTACCAGTAGACTGCTGAGCGAATAATTTGCTTACAACAGGAACTTTATGAGTTAAAGAATACTTGTCAGCAGCAAGAGCAGCATTTTCCAAGGTTTCGATCTCATGCTCTTCAAGATGAGTTTTAATGTCATTAGGAATACAGTTCTTGAACTCTTCAAGTAATGCAAGTTGTTCGAGACTTTCATAATCATGTTCAACTTTCTTGGCTAAGCACCATCTCTTAAATAACTGCTCTTTCTCTCTTGCAAATTCAACATAAGTTTGTCCACTTCTTTTATAGTTCCTGAATTTTTGCCGATAAGCCTCAGGAACTAACGCTTAGACCTTTAAGATGCACTCCTTTACCAAATCATAGTCAGAACTTTGCTGTACTGACATTGAATTGTAAATATCACTAGCTTTACCAATTAGTACATATTGTAGTAACTGAGTCCAATAATTTCTTGGCCATTTCAAATTTTCCGCAACTTTTTCAAAACGAGGAAAATATTTATCTACTTCTTTTTCTCTTAAAGGGGGGGGGGGCACTAACCTGATATTTCTTGTAATGTCAAAACTTGAAATATTTCTTGTAATGTCAAAACTTAAATTTGAATGTGAAATGGAGATGTGCTTTTCACTTGCCAACTCAGTTTCTTTCATTTTAATTTGAAATTCCTTTTCATCCTTCTCATTTTGCATCTGTACGTGCATTTGTTTTTTTTTTTGGAAACTCCAACTGCATTTTTTTATCTTTCTCCCTCTCCTGTCTCTCTCTCTCTCCTCTTTTTCAAATTGTAATTTCATTTGTTTATCATTCTCTCTTTCCTCTTTCTGAAGCTCGAGCTTTCTTAACTCCAATTCCATCTTGTATTTCATTTTTAATTCCATTACTTTTATGTTAGAGTCTGATACAGACTTACTGACCGAAGCCAAAACACTTTTATCAAGAACATTTTTCTCTACCAAATACTAAATCAAAATATTTTTAATTTCTTGTTTCGTTAAGGAAGATTTTGCTTCAGAAAGATCGTATTTTCTGGCAAGTTCAAGCAACACATCTTTTTTCAGACTATCCAACTGCTCCTGAGTAGGACTAGAAAGAAAAGTCTCCACTTTTATTGACATTGTGAATGAAAGCCTGTTGTTTTCACTAAAGATTTCAAACAAAATGTAAAATAGTACTTGGGATTTAAAAACTAGGGGAATTTAAATTTTAAAAAACAATTTTCTGAAATATTTTAACCAAAATTCATATATCCAAGGACGAGCAAACCCAATTTTCTCTTGTTACATGTAGGCTCGTACAAAAGTAACAAAAGAAAAGAATGAAGCCAACAAGCTTTGTAAATTTAACAAAAATGATTTATTTCCCTAGAAAACAATGTAAAGGTTGGAAATAGGACTTACGGTTTGTGAATATAATCCAAAATTTAATCCTAGGATTGAAAAATATAAGTCATATCACTAAAGAGTTCTAATTGAATCCAGGTTCGAAACTCGATGAAATTCCAATTTGGAGGCGATGACGTCAGATTAGGTCGTTGTACTGGTGGCAACAGATCCTCGATTGAATCACAGTTTATAATGTTTCCGTTTTGAATCCCAGAATAAATTTCCTTTGAATTTCTTTGTCCAAGAATTTTTTTTTAAAAAGTACACTTGTTTAGTTTTCTAGAGAATATATTATTAAATTCTAAAAGACAGATGAACTTCAAAAACAATCTGATATCAACAATAAAAAAAAAAACCTCTTGAGCCCTCAAGGTTTAAAATACGACTGAATAATTTTAATACCAATTGACTGTTTTAAGCCTCGATTTTAGATCACATGGTGGCTCTCGTGACAGGTTACGTGATTTACTAATTTAAACATCGCATTAAAAAAAAAAAATGCCATTTAGCACGTAGCTAGAATAGCCCTATGTAAGAATCAAATTCTCACACTGAAAATATATTTAAAAAAAGAAAGGCTGTTTACAATCTAGCTAACATGTGAGCCGAAAATGACCTTGGTAATAGCCAATCGTTTTATCTTGATGTTTACAAGATCTATGAACCAGAGTGAGCTAAAAATAGTGCTGTAGAAATGGTATAATCTAATCGGGTCAAGCCAATTTTCGGAAAAGAGATTAAAATCCAATGAAAATTATCATTACAATAAAATGTAATGAAACAAAATTAAAATAAAAAAAGAATTTTAAAACTAACACACAAGCAGTTTAATTACATATACGTAACAGTATGTATTCATTCATGTATGTATGTATGTATGTATGTATGTATGTATGTATGTATGTATGTATGTATGTATGCATCTATGTATCTATGTATCTATGTATCTATCTATCTACCTATCTATCGGTGGATGGATGGATGGATGAACGTATAGATGGATGAATTGGTGCTAAGGGAATGTAACCACAAAAAGGTCATAACAATAAATAATACTGATTTTTGGCATCAAGTGTATTAAAGGTTCCCAGAGGTTGATCCAGTGGGGTGGAAGACGTAACTACTGCCCCGCCCCCAAACAAACTGAACGTGAGAAAAATGGAAGGTTTGCAGTAAGTTTTCCCTAGAAGTTCAATGGTTAATAATTCTATGTCAACGCTTAATTGATAAAGCTTGAGGGCGCTTCTCAATGCAGACCCATCGCCCATTTATTTAACCTCCCCTAAACGACATAAATTGATATTTCTGGATCCTCTCCAATGTTATGAAGTATGAATAGTCTTCCCCATTTACATGTAACGTTTCCGAATTTCATACTTGTGCTGTAGATTCAACAATAAATTAATAAAATCTGAAGGATTAGTCTGAGGAAAATAATTGCTATCCACTCATTAAAACGCTACACGGTCATTTCAACTGAACATAGAACAAGACTAAATTTGAATTTTTGCACTATTTTGTGTCCAGTGCAACTTGCAATAAAAAATGTTATTGACATAGGCGGAGAAATAAACAGTCCATAATGGGTTCGAAATTGAAAATTTGGGTTGATTTCCTTCTTTAATGTATGAGTAATAATCAAGTCCTCGTACAAATAAACCAAAACTAATCTTGAAAATATAGTGTTGAAATCAATGATTTACTGCTTGCGGCTTGAATTTTCTTAAAATGCTTAATGTTCTATTTTGACTTTCATAATACCTTAAACAGTAAGCCTGGATCTTAAGGATTTAAACAGTTAGCAGGCCCTGTGTACTTTAATATATTTCACTCTATCTCTCAAAATGATCTTCCGGCGTTTTTAAAATCGAGATATCTTTGACAAAATTGAATGCATGCGAGCATCTCCAACTGTAAGTCACATATTAATTCTAGATTCTTTTTCTAAAGCCATTTTTGTATTTATTTGCTTGCTGAAAGATCATTTTGGACTACTGCAAGTGAATATTTGTATCAATATATTTGCCCTTTGAAGCTGGTTGCTTAAGGAGAAAATAATAATTACTTGTCTTCTTTTCATTCAGATAATCTCATTATTTAGACAGTAGACAATATACCAGTTTTATTTAGAGTCGGTTTGCGTTTATATCATAAGAACCACTAGCTCTATATAGTTCTATGATAAACAAAAGCTATAATATAACAATTAAGTTTAACAAACAAGCTCCAGTGGCATAAGTGGTTAGAGCATCCGCCTCAGATGCCTGAGGTGGCGGTTTCGAACCCTGGCCGAGTCATACCAAAGACTTATAAAAATGGTACTAGCAGCTGCCTTGCTTGGTGCACGGCATTAACAGGTTAATGTTAGGGCTGGTCGGCCTGGTGTCAGGATAATGTGACTGGGTTGGACATGATGCTACGTATCTACATTTAGACATCACCATAAACTTCCAAACTGCATATATCATAGCGATATGACTCAAATTGTTCAAGCTACAATAAAAATCTAAAACTGAACACACTCATTTCATGATTGAATCCAAACAGGCATAAATGCATAATTTGAAACTACTTACATACATATATGCATATCTACCAATTAATTTATTCTGCATAGAAGGTCCAGTTTAAACAAAATGTAAGCAACATAAGGGCACATACATATGCACACATACATGTTGTGAAGGATGCCCCCACTGTGAGGATTGGTTGAAGAGGTTTGGGTGTTGGGTGCTCCTAATATTTTATTTAAATTATTGTAGAAGTCCCACCCAGGGTCGATTTTGGTTGGAAGTTGAATTAGTGAAAGTTAGATGTACAGCTCCTAGCCCCCAGTCAGCAATGCCGACGGTTACATGATTAAATACAAAAAAGGGTGAAATTCAATGAATAACAATTTAATAACAATTCAATAGTCAAATGATTCAAATTTCCCAAGTACACTCCTTCCGCTCGACCCTTTAATAGCCTATTGCATCACTTGATTCGTAGTGTGAGATAGATTTCCACCTGTCATTGTATTCTACTCATCTGTGTATTTTTCTATCCTATCACCCAATTCCTTCCCCTCTTCCTCCCCGACTCTCTCCAAATTCCTTCTTCTCCTCCTCGACTTCTCTATACTGCTCCTCCTCGACTTCTATATACTCCTCCTCGACTTCTCTATACTCCTTCCCCTCCTCCTCGACTTCTCTATTCTCCTCCTCATCCACCTTCTCCTCCAGACTGTTTTTCCTCCTCCTCCACCTTCTATCCACCTTCTCTCCACCGACTAGACTTTGTCGACTCCGACTGTTCTTCTAGTCTCACTTTTGTCTCCCCTCTTGGAGACTCGGGACTCAACTGAACCGGAAGTTCTGTCCCCCCCCCAAAAAAGCTTCCTTTCGAAGCTTTTCTTCCTTTAAAATCTGTTTCCAAGTTTTACCGCCAAATTACGAGTGGCTTCCGGAGTAACCCTATTTGCACAGCGATCTGTCCAGACGTCTACTAACTCTTTTGCTTGCGAGTTGAAGTTATAATTCGGATAATAAGTTGCAATCACACCCTCTATCTTAATATCGATTGGATGTCACTGTGAACTGATCCAGTCAAATTTAGCGGACACTGTCCTCTCTCTGTCTGTCCACGTGGGGACGGATGAAAACACACCCCGTTCACCCTGCGGACTTTCTTTGATCTCTGAACAAATACTTAACACCTAGGTGTAAATACTAAAAGCCTTTGTTTAGTTGGCCCGACCTATAGCCTGGCTGGCGGTCACATTAACCTTGCATAAAGGATTAACACTAGCCTGCGGCAATGTTTAGTCATCAAACGCTGTAATAATGCATAACCGGGCTGAGCAAACGTGACACATGTAACAGATGGACGCACGCACTTAGGGCAAGTTGGGGGGGGGGCACATGCCCACACTCCACCCCACCCAACCCCATTTCAACTCTAACAATGTTTTGGCCAACATCCCTAAAACTTAATAGATGACCACTACATGTTTGCCTCCCCCCCCCCCAAAAAAAAATCTGTGGGCGACGCTAATGCAAACATACCAGTTTACTTATGTTAATGGCAAATTATATCTAAAGTTAAATGTAAGCCACATAAGCAATAATAATGGCGGCTAATAGCTAAAAAGGAAATCAAAATACTTGAACTGAGAATGCAGCATAGTTTGGCATCAGCAGCGACTTCTTTACTTGTTTTACTAGGGAGTATTTGCATAAATCGCTCTAGAGACAAGGTCCATAAAACAGTCTTAAAATTGTTAAATTCTGTGGTTTGCGAAAGTTATTTCGGACAGAGACAGAGAGAGTGAGTGAGTGTGTGTGTGTGTGTGTGTGTTGGATTATTAATTTAGCATTAACAATTTTTCAGTAATGTCGCTACTGTGTCTACAGTGGGGCAGTTTATAGTGATGTCTAGCACTGGGGCATCATGCTGCAAACATTAGCATGATGTCCCACCCAGTCACATTATCCTGACACCAGGCTGACCAGTCCTAACACTAACCTCTCAATGCTGAACGCCTAGCGAGGTAGCTGTTAGTACCATTTTTATAAATCATTGGCATGACTTGGCCGGGGTTCGAACCCGCGACCGCCCGCATCCAAGGCGGACGCTCTAACCACTAGGCCACCGGAACGGTCTCCATAACGAAGATAATTACATCTAACATTGCAATTGCATCATCAGCTCGAAAAGTTCATCTTGCGTTACTGTGTCGAGGTCTTCGAGTGAAACACGCCTGAACATCTCATTGGTAATGATTTATTAGCAAGGTACCAGATTTTTCGAAGGAGATTACCACCGCCACACGCTTGATATAACGCGTATTTAGCCTTTACACCAACCTCACACTGCCTACACGTAATTGGACTACCCTTTTTGTGAACCGCAGCTGCGTGCATCCATACATATTTATGCATTGTCGCCACATGTTGATGTCTTCCCAACGAAAAACCACACAAATTGACGCTTGCCAGTTATATATAATGTGTGATGTATATATAATGTGTGATGTTAATATCGTTCAAGTGTTATTTTACCATACTCATACACACACACAGACGCACCTGGTCACTCACACTCGCAAGCACTAACTGCTCACACGTAGTTCAAAGTTTTTGTCAGTACTGAATCCACAGGCATCCGTATAAACCCGTAAACCCTCGCAAAAAAAAAAAAAAACACCTCTATCAAAAATCGTCAGTAACCTAAACCGAAAATTGCACGCGCACAAATACGCGAACGACCACACCGACTCATCAATTGGATGAAAACATTCACATTAAATTCACAATTTCCCCAATTGCTTGCACGAGCAATCTTCTTACTCATGCTCAGTACCAAACTGACGTTTACCTACTCACAGCTTCCTCGTTTGTTTTGTATAGACACTGAAATTTTTAAACAATATAGGAAAAACCTGTTTCTTTGCTGGCGCTTATCCAATTTTTGATAATAATCGACTTATTTCGTAGAATCAGTGTCTGTATCAGAATTAAATCAGGTCCCTCAGACACACGTCCTACAATAACGAGACATTAGTGATGTGTAATGGCATATAAACCCGAATAACGAGATATTAGTGACGTGTAATAACTGACAAAATTCCAAATTTCCTTATTTGGGGACATGAGCCATGCAGATGTGTTTCGGTATTAAGATACATACAAGTCTATAAGACAATGTAGGATTTCTGAACATACCTATCTGGCGATCGAATAGCCGCCCCTGCTTGCATAATGACATCCGTAATGAAAGCGTAATGGAATAGGTTGACAGAGATGGCCGTTCACAACAAAGACCTGACTGAGTGGGTTGACATAAATAGCAGTTCACAACAAAGACCTGACTGAGTAGGCTGACAGAAATGGCCGTTCACAACAAAGACTTGACTGAATAGGTTCACAGATGTGGCAATTCACAACAAAGGCCTGAATGAGTAGGTTGACAGAAACAGCAACAGCAAAGGCCTGACTGAGCTGATGGCTATAAATCTGGACTATGTTCAATCTCTTACCAGAACTATTCAAAATATTGTTTGGGATGCCTTAGTCGATATTATCTTCATTGTTTTCTTGCAACTGAATATAAATTTAGTGCAGTAGGTAGGATAGCCTTTCGGTCATTCTGTATCACTGATTTAGTATTGGACTTATTCCAACTAGGAATATAATTAATTCAGCTTTAAGTGCCCAAACATGGGAATGTATTATTTTTGCCGTTCAACTTAATTAGTAGTTTGGTTTATACCTCTTTTCCATTCCATCATGCAATGTTCTTATGAAGCCGATGGTTGTAATTCCTTCTGTACTTTATGTGTGTACTGAAGTCTGGGGAAAATAAAATATAGTCCAGTGGTGGTGATGGAGAAATGTGGTTCTACACAATTCCATTAAATAAATATGTTAGCGTTGACAATTTACGTTTCTACAAAACCATGATGACTTCCAAATGAACACTCAGAATCTATGAATATATGCATAATTAGTTAACATTCCACTTGCCCCAAAGAAGACAGAATGCAGTGCTTAAGCAACAGCTAGGTCCCGTTTCTGAGTAGAGGGATATAGTAGGTAGGTCCTTCTTAGGGCATGTAAATACGCACTAAAATGGAATATTCCAAGTCCTTTACTAGCAAAACACAAAAAATATACATGGGGATGGTGATACCCGTCGTCGTACACGGACAAATGCAGAATGTTAGTCCTTTCTTCCAAGTGTGTTTGTTTGTGTTTTTATATATATATAT